>JACYFF010031954.1:7768156-7780585 GCA_017589665.1 Selenicereus undatus | reverse complement strand
TGTGCGAGTGTGCGCTCGCGTGCGTGTGGGGATTTTGTTAGTTGTAATAGTCATCACTTAATTTCAATCCTATCTTTAGTGTGCATATTAACAATGACATTCTGTATTATATATGCGAATCATCACTGTTATATTAACGGTCATTCCTATTAAATGTAATAATCACATGTATTCAAGTATCATGGTCACTCCTTGTGACCATTATTCCCTTAGAGTTGTCTTTAATAGTCAATCACAATTCATTTATTAGTTAATTAAATCCCTTTCTAAAATCGTCGTATCTATCTCCCATAGTCTGTCTTTGAACAATTCATGAAACAAGTTCTCCAAATGTGAATTTTGTTGGGTTTCGTGGTCCAAAATCTCAAAATTGGCACGGTGGGATTGTGCTAGATGACACGGACGTGTCAAGGCGAAGAAGCAGAGCGTCGAGGGAAAACAGAAAAACGACACTGGGGTGCCGTGCTTAGTTTTGCGCGTGGGTTCTGGTGGCGGCTAGGGTTACTTTGGCGTGCAGTTTTCTCCTGACGGCTAGGGGTCTTTTCTAAGGGTAAAACCCTGGACTTCTAGACCCTATATAAAGGGGCTATACATAGGATCTAAAATAACACCATCAATCCTGAATCCTTGAATTCCAAGACACATTGAGAGGTAGAGAGACTTTGAAAGAGATTACAAGAGAGGTTGTAATTCTACTATTAGGTCGAATCATTTGTTGTGATTGTGATCATTTTGTACTCTCCCTGCTCATACAGTGGATTGATTGTGCTCGTCGCCGTCCGTGGTTTTTTCCCGCGTTGGGTTTCCACGTAAATCTTGTGTGTCGTTGTTTTGTTCTTATTATCATTCTTTAAATTTCTGAATATCTATTTCATCCTATTGCTTCCGCTATTGGTTTGCTCTAATTCCTAACAAATTTTATATATTAAAATTGGTAAATCAAGACATAAGCTAATGTTGATAATGTCATAAATTAAGACCTTTGGAAAAATCAACTTTGCATTCGGAAGCTTAGGAAGAATAGTAAGAGTCACCCTTAAGTAGTATGAAAGAAGTCACCCCTTCTTCTTCTTATCTATGGTAGCCATTCCGGACTTGCATAATAGCCCTTCTTCTTCTTCTTATCTTTTGAAATACGTACACAGTTAACTATTAATCATATTAGTAATTCTATGTCAACTATGGTGCATCTTTTTAATGCTAACTATGGTATATCTTTGTGCTTAATATAATTATTATCCCGTTCATTGTAAAACACTAGTGTAGTTTCGTAGATCAATTCTAAAATACCAACCTCAACCCATTTCAATATACTTCAACCTTTTTCAACCTACTTCAATCCACTACCACTATTTTAATCAAGTTTAATTTATCACATAAAAAAAATTCAACCCACTTCAACCTCCTTCAACCCACCTCAATTTAATTCAATCCACTTCACCCAATTACTCACCCCAATTTACCTACGAAAGAAACAGACCCTAATTCATTGATTTTTATTTAAAATTGACTACTCAAATCTTCATCCTTATCCATAATATGCATTTAACATACGTACATCTTAGATATATTAATAAAAAGATATGCTGTCATTGATTTCAGCCTCATTGTGAGATGAAATTTCTATGGTAATTTCTAATTATTGTGAGCGTGCCCAATAATTTACTTAAAGGGCACTTCAAAAAAATTACTATCCTGTAAATTATTAGTATTATAACATTAAAAGTCACCATAATATAAATTATTAGTCATTTCATAGTATTTAAAAAGTTAACCGAAAAAGAGGCAATCTCACTACACAAATGTTACAGTGACATGAACACTTTCATGATTATTTTTAATGAGGAGCTCTCAGAGCTCCCATTTTCTGTCTCTTACCCTTCCGGCCTTCTGTTTAGCACCGGTTCGACGGCAATTGCCGGTGGATCCTCATGGGTCGCCGGTGAACGTTACCAGTGGGGGCTTTACAATCTGTGCAGAGGGTAGGGATTGGTGGACTTGATTGACAGATATTTGTTGATTATTGATAATCTGGTGTATTATAGTACATGATAAGGTGGTTTAATCTAGCCGCCCCCACTACAAGAAAATCGCCTGTTTGTGACCGAAAAAGCGGTCACAAATTGTGAGAAATCGGTCACAAATGATGTTTGTGACCGCCTTTGTGACCGATTCCTGCGGTCACAAAACCCTTGGTTGGAAATTGAATTTGTGACCGATTCAGTCAGTAATTGAGACGCGATTTGTGACCGATGGTGTGGTCGCTATTTGTGACTGAATTTGTGACTACCTTTTTCTTCCACACCGTTTTCCAGACGGCTTTTGCGGTGAGAATTTAAGTCGGACTTGTGACTGACTTTGTGACCGAATATGATTTGTGACCGATTTTGTGACTGACGTGAGTAACATAATTTGTGACCGCGATTGTGACTGACATGTGTTGCGACTGACTTTGTGACCGATTTTATTGAAAATGTGCCATTCTTGTGACCTTATTTGTGACCAATTTTGGTATGAACCAAAAAAAATTTGTGACCGACATTGTGACCGCGGTCCTTTGTGACCGCATTTATGACTAATTTTGTTGAAAATTATGATTCGTTGTGACCATTTTTGTGACCGATTTTGAAAATTGAAGAATAATTTATGACTGCTTTTGTGACCTTTTTTTAAGTAATAACTTGAGAATTAAATTTGAAATATAATCATCTCCCTGAATTTACAAAACTATGACCACACATTTATATATGCATGACAATCACATTCATGCTTCCATAACAACCAAAGTTTCATATTACATAATAAATGAACTAAGATTTAACATAAATATCTTCACATTAAACATATAAGTCTAAATTACAATAATTCAACTACTTTTAAAGTGTTTCAAAGCACAAGTCAAGTCATCAAACACTTTTACCATACAAATCATTTGTCATTGTTATCTACATCCTCATTCTCTTGTTGATCATCATTGTTGTCGTCGTCATCATCATCCTCATCCTCATCTTCATCTTCATCTTCATCTTCATCTTCGTCCCCACCATTACTACCACTAGTGCTTCCAATTCTACCATTTCCAACACCAACATTGGTGGATATTGGAATTGTAAAATTCATTTGTTGTATCAAAGTTTTTACAAGTTTTGTGGTCTCATATAGTTTTTTCTCGACCCGGTGCAACCTCTTTTTTAACTTTTTCTTTGATTGCTTTTCTTTTTCAAATAGTTCAATAGAAACTTTAGTGGTAGTAGGCGAATTGGTAGTAGAAGCACATGAATCTTCCATTCCAAATCCAAAAATTTTACCTTTCTTGGTGAGGCCAACAGCTTCCTTCCAAATAGTCATCTGAGTTTCCAACGACAGTTGAGGAAGTGGCGTTCCTTGAGAGGTAGAACCTTCACCTTGAGTAGATTCTTGGATCTCTGAAAGTCTTTTTTTATACTTCTCCTACAATAAGAAGAATATAAGTATTTTTGTCAATTTAAAGATTAAAAGAGTAAAAAAAAAATTATAGTAACTATGAGCATCTGTAACAACCCTCGGAACCCTAGAACTAGAAGTGTTAGTGTTTCTTAATTCCTGGGATGAAACGGACAATATTTTTCCTAAAAACTAACAATTTTTCAGGCTTAAAGCCTTACATTAAATCCCCTGCATTGAATACAAGCAAAAAAAGATAAATCAAATCAAACTCAACGGCTACACGCCGAAGACCACAACTCTAAGGGCCACACGCCCGGGGTTTCTGGGGCGAAACGGACAGAATTTTCCCTAAAAACTGACCATTTTTTAGGCTTAAAGTCTTACATTAAATCCCCTGCATTGAAAACAAGCAAAAAAGGATAAACCAAATCAAACTCAACGGCTACACGCCGGAGACCAACACTCTACGGGCCACACGCCCGGGGTTTCTGGGGCGAAACGGACAGAATTTCCCCTAAAACTGACCATTTTTTAGGCTTAAAGCCTTACATTAAATCCCCTGCATTGAAAACAAGCCAAAAAGGATAAACCAAATCAAACTCAACGGCTACACGCCGGAGACCACAACTCTACGGGCCACACACCCGGAGTAAACCATTCAATAAAATTCACTAATAGAAAAGAAATGCAAAGTGCAACTCAACGGATCACACATCCGGAGTACTCGACATCCAAAAAATAAACAACTTAAATGGATATGAAGTGTGCAGAAAACGGTATTGATGTTCCACATCATATAATCAAAACAAGCCTTGGAAATTAAACAATTCAGCTTGAATTCCTTGAAAATTAAACAAGTACTTGCTGACATTAAACAATTCAGTTTCAAGTATAAGAATGTTCCACATCACATGACCAACACAAGCCTTGAAGTATAAAAAAAACTGCATTTGTAAAGAAAGCCTCAGATATGCATTTGTACAAAAATATTCCACATCACGTAACCAATACAAGCCTTCAAGTTCAAATTCCTTGAAAATTAAACAATTCAACTTCAAGTACCGATATAATTATTCAAGGAAAGGGTGTATAAAGGGAAGTGTATATATACCTTAGAAGCTAATCTAACTTCAAAATAAACATAATATGTTCCGCTCTCCATTATGAGCTTCTCTGAGAATTTAAGATTGCCATTAGCTAGATCCCTTTACATCAAAACTGGTGATGGTATATTCGATCTTAAATATATATTTGCTGACATTTTCTTCTTTTGAACATATATTCAAATACTTGCTGACATTAATAAAAACAAAACATTCAATGTGTATGTGTAAAAATGAAACTTGTGAAAATAACCTCCTTCGATCTCTCCTAATGTTGATTTAACTGAGCTTATAAATTTTCAGAGAAATAAGTCACTTACATATGCCTCTTTTGACTTTTGATCGACAAATGATTGATCTTTTTTCCTGGAGTGGGTGAGTGCAAATGATTCATCAATAGTTGGCTCTCTTTGTAATTTTTCCGCCTACATATAATTCAAAGTTGAAAGTAAATTAGTGATTATGAACACATGTAAATAACTTCAATTAGTTAGTCGAAATGAACGCATATGTACAAAAATATATATATATATATATATTTATATTACCAATCTCCTCCTATGCTCAGAATGGGGAATTGATCCACCACAATGTACAGATGAACCTACTCCCAACGGTGATGCTCGATTCGTCTTGCCTAACATACTTTTCCCTTTGAATTCTTCAGACTCCCAATATGCACATAAGCCTTCATAAACATCTCTGCTTAGCCACACAGGTTGTTTGCCACTTTTTCGAATCTCAAATGTCATTCCTTTTAATCTTGATGATCCACGAAACTCGAAAACTCTCCTAATCTCATGAGCATGCTCATCATCCCAACGAAATTTTTTCTAAAAGTAATCCAAAGTTATAAGCACAGGTAAGTATTTGAAACAATATGTACCAATTTTTTTTTATTTTTTTTGCAACTATTAGGCAACTTACTTTGAATTCATCAAACCACATATTTCGCACGTCAATTGGTATTTCCTTCCAAGTATGATAAGGTGAATCAAACTTACTTCTCATGATATTAGAGAGGGCATGAATGACGTGAGTATGGTTTGGGTAGAATCTGCCAAAAAAAAAAAGAAACATATAGTCATGAAAAGTTCATTTTATAATGTTGCTTTACAAAAAAAAATCAACGCAAAAAGTAAGTACTTACTCTTTTCCTTTTGGAAAGATCTTCGTCTTAGTTTGTCGTTGGACATCTTCAATAGGTTGAGAAACTTCTTGAGAAGGTTGAGAAGTTTCAGGAGTAGCTATAGGAGTAGGAATGCTTGTTGGAGTGGTGGTAGATGTTGGTACATGGCCAAAAGAAAGGTGGGTTGGTTGGATAGTAGACAATCGGGTATCTGGCAGACCATGATTATGAAAAGGTGGAGAGCTTGTAGGGAGGGAATTTTGGGTAGGATCTATGGTCGGGGCAATTGTAGGTGAAGGGGTAGATACAGGAGTCCCTTGAGAAGAAGTAAAAGTGAAACGAAATTTTTTCTTCGCACGGATTTTCTCCGACATCTTTCACGGGAAAATAATTCATAAACAAATAAACACAAAATTGGTAATTCTCAAACGTAGAAATCACGAACATGATAGATACTCTTGAAAATTAACATAAAATCATACAAACATACATAAATAAGACTATCACAAAAAAAACAAGATTGTCTTCACTAACATTAAAATTATAATCATCACAATTATAACAAATGACTACCAATCATGGAAATTATAACAAATGACTACTCATTATCATCCTCATCATCTTCATCACCTTCAAGCTCTACATCATCTTCAACTTCGGTATCATCCTCATCAGCAAATTCTTCTTCTTCTTCTTCCTCCTCCTCCTCCTCCTCGTCCTCCTCTCCCTCCGCATCCTCTTCATTCTGATGAATCATTAGTGTAACATCTATATCAACATCTTCATATCCATCATTCCCGAGATTATCAATTTGAACATCATCTAATATAGTAGTAGCATCAGACATAATCTCCTCTTGATAAGCACGTTGCAATGTGTATTTGCTATCCACTTTAGATCTAGGAGTAGTTTTTATAACCACCCACCAATCTTGGTTGTCTCTTCTTCTCACTGGATATGGCACGCAATACACCTGAGTTGCAAAATCCGCAAATATGAACGGATCATATTTCCTATACCTTCGAGTGTGTCTAATCTCTACAATACCAAAATCTTTATGCACCCTTGTACCACTATTAGGGGTGTTGTCGAACCAGTGACAACTAAACAAAACACACTTTTTGATTGGCTCTCCCGGATATTCAATCTCAACTACATCTTTCAGAATCCCATAGAAATCATTTTCAATGCCACATTCTCCAGTTCCTTTAGCACAAACTCCACAGTTGTAAGTTTTTCTATCTTCATTCCAAGCTTCTGTGTGGAACTTATAACCATTGATTGTATGCATAGGCCATGTATTCGCAAGTCTTAGAGGTCCCAATGCTAACTGACACAAATATCGATGACGTTCCGTATCACACATTTGCATCATATCCACCTAATAAATAAGAAAACATAATTTAAGTACTCAACTAAGCAATATATATATATATATGTTAATTTAATAGCTTAACGAAGTAATACGTTAGCATCAACTTACATTGTTTCTAAACCAGGAAGCAAATTGTGTTGCGATTAAAGCGTCAACCTGTTGATCAGAAAGGTATGGGTTGTGTTATCTTTTTTCTTGAGTGAAGAAGCTGCCAAGTGCAACACTCCTTTTTAGGGTTAAGTACGTATTAAATATGTTTTGAAAGAACATATTGAAATATAAAATATTAACAACTAACCCAATATAAGGTTGCACTTCCTCGCAGTTTAGTAGAACATGAAGATGAGCAGCATTATATTCTTCATCAGTCAACCATCGCGGTGTTACTCGCCCACTGGGACGACATTGTGGACGAAAAACCGATAAAGTTGGTTGTGTATCATCCTGCTCAACTTCATCCTCATTTCTTTTATTTCTATTCCGCATACATGGTACATTAGATGCGAAATAGTATGTGCAAAAGTGAGATGTTTTAAGATTAATGTACGCCTCACATATTGAGCCTTCTACACGGGCCTTATTCTGCACCATTTTCTTTAATAAGCCCAAAAACCTAAGATATAATTTGCCATACATGTTAGCAACTGCAATTTAACCCTGAAAATATTTCAAAGAGTTGTGTATAAAATAATAAAAACTTACATCTCAAAAGGATACATCCAACGGTATTGGACTGGTCCTCCTAATTTTGCCTCATAAGCCATGTGTACAGGCAAATGCTCCATGCAATTGAAGAAACCTGGAGGGAAGATACGCTCTAATTTGCACAAGGTCATAACAATATTCTTTTCCATTTGGGACAGTTTCTCCTCGTGCAACACCGTTGAGCATAAGTCTCTGAAGAATTGGCTAAGTTCAGTAAGAGGTTTCCATATTTGTTCAGGAAGTGCACTGAATGCAATTGGAAGTAATGATTGCATGAACACATGGCAATCGTGGCTCTTCAAACCACTTATCTTGGTCTTATCAACATCCACACATTTAGCTAAATATGATGAATAATTATCTGGCATTCTCAAATCCTTCATCCATTGGCAAATAGCCTTTTTTTCCTGCATTGAAAAGTTAAATTTTGCCTTTGGTTTCACAATCTTGCCATTAGCCAACTCCTTAAGCTCCAATTCTTTACGCCTACAGTATAATTTCAAGTCCATTCTTGCTTTGACATTGTCCTTTGTTTTGCCATCTGTATTCATAACTGTGTTGAAAACAACATCAAATACATTATTCTCTATATGCATAGCATCCAAATTGTGCGGAAGTAAGTTAGTCTTACAATATGGCAATTCCCAAAATATACTTTGTTTGGTCCAGTTGTGAACTTGTCCAAAACCCTCAATGACAAAAGGTCCATTTTCAGTCACTTTAGGAAGGTGTTGCACAGTTTGCCATATTGCTTCCCCATGTAGTCTAGTAGGAGGCCTACTAGTTTCACTTTTGTTCTTTGTGAACGCATCCTTATTCCTCCTAAATTGATGATCCATTGGCAAAAATTGTCTATGACAATCAAACCACGTCGGTTTCCCTCCATTCTCTAAACGAAAGGCTTTGGATGAGGACATACAAATTGGACAAGCTAATTTTCCATGCGTACTCCACCCAGACAACATGCCATATGTAGGAAAGTCATTAATAGTCCACATCAATGCAGCCCTCATTTGAAAATTTTCCTTTCTAGAAATTTCATATGTTTGGACACCTTTATTCCATAAGGTTTTCAAATCATCTATCAAAGGTTGTACATATACATCTATATTGGCCTTGGGATTTTTCGGACCAGGAATAATGCAAGTCAAAAACATATATGGTGTACTCATACACATTTCTGGAGGGAGATTGTAAGGAGTTAGAATGACCGGCCAACATGAATAGGGCTTTGCGTACTGTGATGAAAATGGAGAGAAACCATCTGCACATAAGCCAAGTCTAACATTCCGTGGCTCAGAGGCAAAATGAGGCCAAGTTCTATCAAAATGTTTCCACGCTTCTCCATCAGATGGATGACATAAAACACCAGGCTCTCGAGGATTTTCAAAATGCCATCTCATATGTTGAGCAGAACTATAAGATGCAAATAATCTTTTGAGCCTAGGAATGATAGGAAGATAATGCATTATTGCTAAAGGCACATCCTTTTGTTTTCTCTTGTTTTTGGACTTACGCACCATATATCGTGGAGCATCACAAAATTTGCATTGTTGTAGATGTGCATCGTCTTTATAATACAGCATACAACCATTAACGCAACAATCTATTTTTACAGAAGTGAGCCCCAATTTTCTCACTAACTTTTCTGCATCGGAGTACTTACTCGGCACATAATTCTTAGATGGACATGCTTCTTTCATAAGTTGTACAACTTCATTAAAACAACTCTGTGACATATTGTGCTCGAATTTAATACTCATCAATCTAAGAGCAACTGATAACTCCGAATGATTAGTGCAGTCATCCCACAAAGGACGTTGTAATGCATTTAACAAATCATAAAACCTTTGTGCATCTGGATTAGGAGGTTCTGGAGTATGTTCATTGAAAGCGTCTTCAACCATTGTGTGATATGCATCATTGAATATAGCATGATTTTCGGAAGAAATACTAGGTGGACTATGATGCATGTTTACTTCTTCACCTTCAGGGGGTTGAAGTTCCCCATGTGATGTCCAATACCAATATCCACTAGTGAACCCTTTCTTATATAGATGAACCTTAACTTCTTCCGGTGGTAGGAATTTTGTATTCTCACACTTCGCACAAGGACACCTATATACTTTCTCCCTTAAATACACAGGAAGGTTTCTTGCAAACATGTCAAACTCATTAACCCCCGCTACAAACTCAGGTGTTAATCCACCTCTATTGGGAAAAAGTCTATTAACCATCCACCTACGATACTCTGGAATTTCCATATTCTGTTTAAGTTAGAATAAATTATTTCGTTAGTTTTTTTTCCAACTATTAATAATAGTGTAACATATTAAATTAAACAGCACAATACACATAACAAATGTATCAAAGTGCACATAACTTCTTATATGAAAGTATAATTCTCACACTAAACAACCACATGCAAACAGAAAACCAAACACCCAACTTGTAAATTATCATACAATAACAATACAATTGGCTAGACTTCACGATATAAAATGCATTATTGGGCCATACTAGAAAGTTCGTCTACTAGAATAACATTAATTTGACTATCCCAAATCTTTATGGCACATAAGGTACATTAGCTTAGGAGCATCATAATTGAGTTCTTCGTCAAATAGATATCCAAATATTGAGTCTTACACATTTTAGGCATACATTAATGATATTATAGCTTGTTATATGAAAGCATGGTTTTCACACCTAATAATAACCACATGTAGACAAAAAATCAAACACACAAATTGAGTCATACCAAAAAGATCACATAAAATGCATTATTGAGTCATACCAAAAAGATCACATAAATTGTTGATGGGTCACTTAGCCCTTCCATCATAACAAATAGTTCATAGTTATGTGCGTAATAATATACATACTTGCATTGGTTAGAATTATATACCTCTACAATACACCTTCACGATCAAACAACTTCAACGTTCAATCACTTATATTGATCAACTGCGAGCTGTATCAAACGTCTGTACACATAAAAAATATGAGTGCTTGTATAAGGGAGGAGAGAGAGACAGAGCTAATTCTAAATAAAATTGACATCACAAACATATATAAGAAAAAGATGCTCCAAAAATTAATGAAAAATGATACATTTATTAAACATAAATAACAATTAATGAAACTATGTCATCTAAGAGTATAGTAAGTGTTAAGCGTTAAATGAATATAAAATTTATCAAAATCTGTATTTAGTTGCAAGAGAAGTGGTTGCTATTTTGTAAGTATAAATTAAAGTAAGGTCTCTAAAAACTAGACCCTTTTATACTCAATCAATGGTAACTCAAAATCAAATAAAATTTAAGATCATGTGTTATTGTCCATAAAATTTAATATTAGGTCTGTTAAGTGTTCATTTTCTCCCCCATAATTCTTCTCTTGTTGTCTTCGTTTTTATATTTTTTTCCATGGGTTTGGATTGTGATATACTGGTATCTAAATACTGATTTCTCATAAGTTACTAATTTGTTTGATTGATTTCTGCATTTAATACTTTTCAGCATATTTGTGGCAATTGATGCGATACAATATGATCCAACTCCTAAAGAATACCATTTTTAAGCCACAAAAATCGAACGACCAATTCTATTCCTCTATATTTGTTCCATTTTTGTGAGTGTTAATTGAGTTTAGATCCACAAGATGTTAGATCAACACTTCCTATAGTTCTTTCACTGAGAATAATCTTATAAGTAACAACGGTGTGATCTGTAATAGTGCATATTGTTCTTACTAAAGTTACAGTGCTCTTGTAGCAAAAACTAGCAAATATGTAACAAGATAGCTCACAACCTTTTTTCGTCAATGAGATTGATAAATATACGTTTCATAATGATCATTCATAGAGCTTATAATAAACAAAGAATACCATTTTTAAGTATAATTTAAGATTCATATTTTTTTTCAAGATAATTTCAACAGCAACCCACAAAACTGCAAAGAAAATAAATTAAATGGCTGACCAACAATAGTGACTGAAACATACTTATAACTCAAAACCAATATAAGAGTAGATAATCTTCTCAATATTCGAAGTACAAGTACTAGTTTCGAATTAGTCCCTTAAAAAGTATCCAATTATAACCCAATAAATTAAACTCTTCACCCTAATCATACAGATGCTCTCATCTCTCCTCTCTCTAACTGATTAGCTAAGGTAGCTCCAAGAATGTCCCTTTCATTTCCGTTCAATCTCTCTCTACTTTTCTTCTCACTAATATTATTTTTTTAAGGTTACCATGTCGTCAAATGCTTTGGTAGGACAACACATATCCTTGAACATAAAGGAATGTTCAACAACTTCTTGGAAAAAAAATGAATTTATTTAAAATTCAACTCAATATTCTTACCCCATATGATACTCACACTTCAACCAGTTATTATTCCCTCAACTCGCAAATTTATATGGTAATGTAGAGTTAGCATATCACATTGCTGGTAGTTGTTAACGTTAACATGTATTATAATTTAAATATGTAGAGTACATTACTCGCTAAAAAATATTATCATTATATAATTAGCCTATTCATAAATATCATATTATATGGTTACAGAGTCACATTATCGCTTAATTGTTAAATCATGAGTACATAGTACATCAAATTTTAATTAGGGATTGGAAGATCTTATTAGTTATCTAAGTAGGCAATGGCCAATAATTGTTCAATTTG
>JACYFF010031954.1:7733806-7767756 GCA_017589665.1 Selenicereus undatus | reverse complement strand
CAAGTTGAAAGATCGAAGGAAGGGAAATGTTTCTCCATGTCCGTGTAGAGCTCCCAGGTGGCGTCCTCCTTGGAACCGGTGGACCACTGTATTAGAGCATACACAACAGCGTGGTTGCCTTTCTTGCCCAACACTTTTTGTCTAACACAGCAACTGGCTCAGCAGCTATTAAACCCTGACCATCTAGTTCTGGTAATGTACTTTGAATAGGGTAAGGATCAACATGCTTCTTGAGTTGGGAAATATGGAAGACACGGTTGTATCATAGATGTAGGAGGCAGTTGCAGCCTATAGGCCACCGACCCTACTCGCGAAACCATTGGAAATGGACCAAAAAACTTAGGGGCCAGCTTGTGATTCAATCTCTGAGCTACCAAGAACTGGCAATAAGGTTGTAACTTTACATACACCAAATCTCCCACTGCATATTCCCTGTTTGTCCTATGCTTGTCAAGTTGTGCCTTCATTCTTTGCTGTGCCTTCTCAATATGGAATTTCAACATAGCAATACACTCCTTGCGAACTTGGAGGCTCCTATCAACTGTTGCAAATGAGCAATCCCAGCCACATAAGGGGTGTGCAATGCAGGGGGTTGGCAATAAACCACCTCATAAGGTGTAACTCCAATGGTTGAGTGTCAATTGGTGTTATACCACCATTCAGCTAATGGTGACCAAAGGACCCATTCTAATGGCTTTTCCCCAGTCATATACCTGAGATAACCTTCTAAGAATCGGTTAACTACCTCGGTTTGTCCATGAGATTGAGGGTGATAAGCTGTGGATTTATGCAAAGCCACTTGTTGAAACTTGAAGAGAGCATACCAAAAATTGCTCATGAAAATTTTGTCTTGATCACTCACAATTGTCTTAGAGAGCCCATGAAGCTTAAAAATGTGCTCAAAGTAGAATTGGGCTACCTCACCTGTTGTAAAGGGTGGGAGAGTGCTAAGAAGTGTGCATACTTGCTCAGTCTGTCAACAACCACCAATATAGTGTCTTTGCCCCTAGCCTTAGGTAACCCCTCTACAAAATCCAATGAGATGTCAACCCAAATAGCCCCAGGTATGGGTAGTGGTTGTAGTAAACCAGCAGGTACTTGTAACATGGGTTTACACCTTTGACAAATGGAGCAATTTCTAACATAATTCCTGATATCCCTCATGAGTTTCTTCCAGTAAAATAAAGTAGCCAATTTCTTGGTAGTAACTGCAGCTCTAGAATGTCCTCCCAAGGGAGTGTCATGGAAGAGATTAATAATATGCTACTGTAGGGCTACATCTGAACCCACCACCAACTTGCCTTGTCTTTGCAGCAACCCTTGTTGCCAAGTGAATTTGGGATGGGGTTGTCCAGCCATCAGAGATTGCAGCAGAGACTGCAAAGATAGATCTTGCTGCCAAGTTAACTTGATTTTATCAATCAAATCAGTATCCAAGCTTCTAAGACTCAGAGTAAGCAGTTGAACATTTGGGACCTTGGACAGGCTATCAGCAACCACATTTTCTTTTCCCTTTCTATACACAATCTCAAAATCAAAGCCCATTAACTTAGGGAGTCACTTACTCTGGAAGGGAGTGATGATCTTCTGCTCAATGAGATACTTAAGACTGAAATGATCAGTCTTGATGATAAAATATTTGCCTAACAAGTACGACCCCCACTTGCCAATATCCTGACCTCAAATCTATCTTGGAAAAGAATTCAGCTCCATATAATTCATCTAGAAGCTCCTTAATGACCGGTATAAGAAACTTATCCACAATTGTATGCTTGTTAGGCTGCCTATAATCAACTCATAATCTCTCTAAGCCATCTTTTTTCTTGACCAATACAATAGGAGAGGAGTAAGGGCTCTGTGAAGGTTTCACCACCCCAGCCTCTAACATTTCCCCTACTAATTTTTCTATAATATCCTTCTGAAGTGCTGGGTATCTATAAGGTCTCACATTAATGGCCTAAGTACCCTCCTTCAATAAAATCTTATGATCATGGGATCTATGAGGTGGAAGATGAGTTGGTTCTGCAAATAGATCCTTATATTCTGCCAACAACTGAGAAAAAACAGGGTCTTTCTCATTTAACTGGGTTGCCTACAGTTCTGTCCCCTGAGCCTACAATGCAAACAGTTGAGCACATTGTCCCACTTCCTTCTGAAGAGTCCTCGCATCAGACCATTCAATTGTAGCCTTTTGTATGCCTCTAAGGACTTGTCTTTTTCCCTTATATTTGAACTCCATCTTAAGTTGCTCAAAGTCCCATAAAATAGGGCCTGAGATGGTAAGCCACTGAACACCTAATATCATCTCATAGCTTCCCAAGGGAACTATCACCACATTTGTCTTATACATTTCTCCATACAGCCTCCAAGAAAATCCCTTACACATAGCATTACAAGGTAGTTGACTGCCAACAGCCACTGCTACTTGCATTGGTGGGATGGGTCCTCAGCTCACATCTAACTTCTTAGCAGTGTTTGAGTCCAAGAAATTGTGAGTACTGCCTGAATCCACCAAAATTTGCAGCATATGTTTTTTGACTTTCCCCACTACTCTCATGGTTTGGTAGGTATTCAAACCAGTAATAGCTTGTAATGAAATATGTGGTACAGTCTCCCCATTCAGGCCCTTCAAAATCTCCTCATCTTCCTCCTCATTCCCTGCCCCTTGACCTTTTTCATCTTCATCTAACTCCTCCATCACCTCCAGCCTTTACACCTGTGTTGTACACTTGTGACCAGGAAATATTTTTTAGCACAGAAAAAGCAAAGATCCTTAGCCCTTTGATAGTTTTGAGAGTACACAAACACAAGAGGGGGGTGAATTGTGTTGGCCGATTTTTCAGAGTTTCTAGAAACACCCTCAAGAACAGTTCGGACAAAGTATTTGCAGTGACCCAGAAACGGAATAGCAGTAGAAAGTAAACAAAATCCACACGATATTTTTATGTGGAAAACACTTCTGGCCCAACTAAGGTGAAAAACTACGACCTACCCCTGTAGGATTTTCACACACTTCCACTATACGGGCCAAATACGTTACAGAAGTAACCTACACCGTTACAAATGTAACACTCACGTAACCGTCTACCCCAAGACAAGTTACACCACGTCCAAAGTCTCCCTAGACTTGGACACACTCAATTCTCATTGATGAAAGAAGAAAATGAGATGAACACCTTACTTTAAGTGCTTCTAAATAAGCAAGGGTAAGATACAATTGAGCGCCTAGTATGCCAATGAGAGGACTTGAATTTTCACTCACTTTAGATGGTTTTCTTTCTGAAAATATATCTCTTTGAAGAACTTGAAATGCCTTAAAAACAAATGTCTCACTCTCTCGAAATTTGAAGGAGAGAAGTTACTTAAATAAGAATGTGGGATAAAAAAATATTAAGTTTTATTGTACTTGTGCCGCAAGACTTGGTAACTCACCCACTAGTAGCTTGAGCAGCAAGGATAAATGAGTACCACAAATTTCCAGCAGCCAAGCCCACAATTTTCTCCACCTATTAGCCACATTCTAAAAATAGGAGTTGTTTTACTTGGTGAAAAATTCACCCCAAAAAGTAGGCTAAAAACTCTCCACAATATTTTCAAAGCCAAAAATAACTCTTTTTTACTATAGAAAATATATCTCAAATATTTCAAAAACGTCAGCCTAAAAATCAAGGAAAAATCGTGAAATTCAGTTTTAGCTTAAAAACACTCTAAACCCTGTTCTCAGAACTGGTATGAGACAGTGTTCTGAGATATCTCAAAAACCATTCAAAGTAAATGTTAAATCAAGATCTTCTAATTGGTATATTAACAAGAATCTAATAAAATAAAATAAATACCAAACCAATGACTCTTGTTAATCAGCTGGACAACTTGTATACGATTTGACTTGTCGCTTCAAATGCTTTGCCGCTTCTCAGAACTGTTCCTTGAGTTGTTCTGAATTACTCCATGTTCTTTTGATGCTCCTTGGGTCCTTATCAGTCAGTTGCTGTGAAGAACTGTTTTTAGAACTGTTCTGAAACGATGTTCTGAAACACATATACTTTCTGGGAACTATTCTAAGACATTGTTCTCAAACACTTATTAATCAAGCAAGATATTTCAAAAATGTTTTCCGGATCCTATCAATAACACATAATTCAAGCACAACCATATAGAGCAGCACATTTGTGTTTGTTATCATCAAAACCTTATACAAGTATGAGGTCAACAATTTCCCAATAGAGTCAACAACTTCCCCCTTTTTGATGATGACAAACCAAATGACCATATTGATATAAGAGGCGAAAGCAAGTTAGTGCCAAACAGTCAAGCCATAGAGGAGAAAATTTTTTAAAAGTCAACTTAAGCCAAGTCAAACTAAATCAACCATGGTCATGCCCATCTTCCCCCTTTTGACATCATCGAAAAAGGCTGGTCAGATCAAACAGAGAGAGTCAGGTTGTTTGCAATCACCACCACTTGGGTAATGAAGAAAGACAAGCAGCGATACACTCAAGTATATGGTACAGTAATGATATTGGCCATCCGAGTCACGCATAAACAAATAACAACAAGAAGACAAGCAGGGCATAGTATTAACTAATAACCAACCAAGAGTTAGTATAAACCACTGTCAGTCAAAAGACACAACCAGATAGTGAAAAACAGTTGTTGAGAACAAGATGGAGAAGAAGAGTAAAAACAGGAAATAGAACAAGGCAGGGAACAGGGGGCAGAAGCAGGTTCAGGAAGGAGGAGAGGACAGTTGGGCTGTGAGGGCAGTGATGGTAGATAGAAGATCATCATGGCACTTCGCATTCATAGCCATCTCCTCTGCAAGAGTCGCCTTAACCTCAGAGAGCTCATCCTTCAACCGGTTTTGGTCTTGGAGGAACGTATCCAGTGGAGTACCACTGGAGGAAGAACTAGGAACAGGGGTGAAGGGTGTTCGGGACCCCTACTTGGAACCAACAGGCGCACCCTTTGCAATCTTGAACCCACAACTGATCAGGGTGCTGCTTCCTATTTCATCTATCACTTGCACTCCTACCTTCTTCTGTAAGGAGATCCCAAAGTGCTCAAATACTGAGGTCAGACGAAAACCATACCCCAGGTCATGTTCCCTAGCCGTGTTTGCAATGCGGGAGATATGATTGATTTGATGGCCGGTAGGTTGATCTACTCCCTTCGGTCTAGAAGATCGATAAGGCACTGGTCCGTGGCATCCGCAAGGTTACGACCTTGGCCCCGGGGGATGATGTTTTTTATGACAAACCAGAAGAGCAATCGGTGACAATGTGTCATCTCCCCTTTCTTGACGGACCGGAGTGTTTTCAAGCCTGGTTGTTGACTCAACCTTTGAGTCAACTGGAGCAATCTCACAGCTCCGAACATTGTCTTGTCTTCCCTCACATATACCCCAAACCCCACAGCCGGAACTCCTAAGATTTCCCCCAATTCCTTAGCATTGAACCGCAATCTTTTCCCATTGACCACACTTGTCACCACACCATTGGTGACATTACAGTTGGCATAGAATTCTGCCAAATCAGGTACAGAGCACCCTTTCTGGGTGTTTGCAAACAGGCCTAACCAACCTTGGGCTTTAAGCTTATCCAAGAACATCTCCAGGCCTTGTTCCTGAAAATAAGCAACTTTCACAATTTTGCCCCGTACCACACTCCTTTGGAGAAAATGGGCAACTTTGGCTGCTGTGGTCATGGTTGTTTTAGCTCTTTTGGGTTTGGGTTCATCTGGCTTGGTTTCTATAGGCACCTGTTGGGGCACCTGTTCGGAATGAGCTTTCCCTTTGCCTTTGGCTGCTATGTTATCAGGGGAGGAAACAATCTCCTCAACCTGTTGGGGCTCCTGTTGTGAAGGGCTAGCTGGTTTGGCCGTTTTGTGGGTACGTTGGGAAGACTTTCTGTATGAGTGTATGGAGGTAGGTCGGGAAGGAAGTGGTGAGGTTGTTTCTGTGGGTTGTGAAGGAGCAGAAGAAGATCTAGAACGGCAAGTTCTGGGTCTGTGAACAAGTGGGAGATCAGTTCGACCTGCAAATGTTTTGAACCGACGTCTTGGTCCCCACTTGCCAGGTTTGGTTATTTCGTAGGGTTTAGGGGGAACAATCTCAATGGTCGACTCTGACCCAGTACTCTTAGTCTCCTCAAGATCTTCCACCCGATCCAAATTAACGACATGGTCATCTAATCTATCCAAAAGACAGGCGCAGGCCTTATTTGGGCTATACCTGGTTCAGAACCAGGTTCAGACCCTGATTGAGTCACAGCTATTTTATGAACACTTGCAGACACAGTTTGAACCTCACTAGGTTTAAGAACACCCTCAGACACCGTTGTTTCCACAGCAGGCTCAAATAACACCAAAACCCATCCAAATTTGGGAGGAACATCACCCAATTCCATCCCCACTGTTCGTAAGTCTAGACTTTTCAAAAACCCAAAGATTGTAGAGATAATAGGCAAAGGGGGTAAAGAATTCAACCTCGTACCTCTGACCGGCGTCGGTGCTGCAGTCACCGACAAGGGCAGAGATGGAGAAGCCAGCGGAGATTCCATGTGAGTCCGCTTTGGCGTTAGGAGTGAAGCTCGTGGAGATGATGGTCGTCGTTTGGAGGAGGAGTGGCCGCCGCGGGTTTTCGCCATAGTTGCTGGGCTTGAGAGAGAGAAGAGCTAGGGTTTTGAAGATGAAGAAGACTCGAGCGATTTTGAGATGAGAGAAAGAGGGATTTTCGAGAAGTGGTACCGAGAAGAAGGAGAGGTGGGAATTTTAAGTCTCCCAACCGCTTCTTACTCGGAAAGGTAGAAGAGAAAATGAAGTCCAACAACCGAAAAAAAAACCACCTAATTCGCACAAAGTGACAAACAGTGATCATACCTGGTCTTGGCGCTTGTTCTTGCTGTCGGTTGTTCGGTAACATAGGACAATAAGGGCAATATCATCATACCTCAACGATTGTCAGCAGGTTATAATCCACACATGTGCTAATTCTAACACAAAAGTTGACTGCATCTAATGAATCAAGATGTTTGACCTGAAAGACCGTTTAACTAGACAAGCATTGGGGGTTAAGCATGCTCAAGTTGTTTTAATAAAACCCAATTCAAGTCTGTTCTTCTCAAACTGTTCTCTATTCAGTGCCTTGGTAAAAATATCAGCAATTTGCTTATTAGTGGCACAAAAATTCATTGAAACCAAGCCCTTTTCAACATTGTCTCTCAAAAAGTGATGATGAATGTCAATATGTTTAGTCCTTTTATGTTGACATGGGTTTTTGAAAATATTAATTGCACTTGTACTATCATAAAATATGGGAATGCATCCCGTGTCAACACAAAAATCTTTGAGTTATTGCCTTATCCATAACAGTTGAGCACAACAAGAAGCAGCTGCAACATATTCAGCTTTTGTTGTGGACATGGCAACTGAGTGTTGTTTCTTGGTTGCCCAAGATACCAAACAGGGTCCAACAAAATGAGCCATACATGAGGTGTTTTTTCTATCAACCAAGAAACCTGTATAGTCAACATCAGCATACCCAACCAGATCAAAGTTGCACCCTCGAGGATACCATAAAGCTAAGTCAGGAGTATGTTTCAAATATCTTAAAATCCGTTTGATAACCTTTAAATGAGTTTCTTTTGGCTTAGACTGAAAACGGGCGCACAATCCAACACTAAAAATAATGTCAGGTCTACTGGCAATTAGGTATAGAAGTGACCCTATCATGCCCCTATAGGATTTCTCCTCAACTGAGGGATTCCCATCATCCATTACCAACCTGGTTGAGGGAGAGATGGGAGTATCAATGGGTTTGGTTGATTCCATTCCAAACTGCTTAATTAATTCCTTGACATATTTTTGTTGATGTATCATAGTTTCGTTTAAAGTTTGCTTGATTTGCAAGCCTAAGAAGAAATTAAGCTCACTCATCATGCTCATTTCAAACTCACTCCTCATCAATTTTGAAAAATCATCACACAGATCATTGTGAGTTGTACCAAATATAATGTCATCGACATATACTTGGACAATGAACAAATGTTCCCCCTTAGATTTTAGAAACAAGGTATTATCAACCTTGCCCCTTTTAAAACCGTTTTCAATTAAAAAGTTTGACAACCGTTCGTACCAAGCTTTAGGAGCTTGTTTTAAACCATAAAGAGCTTTGTCAAGTTTGAAAACATGGTTAGGAAATACATAATTTTCAAAACCAGGAGGTTGACTTACATACACCTCTTCCTCTAGGTATCCGTTGAGGAATGCACTTTTGACGTCCATTTGGTATAGCTTTATTTCCATGTGAGCTGCAAAAGCTACCAAAATGCGAATAGCTTCAATCCTTGCAACGGGTGCAAAGGTTTCTTCATAGTCAATTCCCTCTTCTTGGTTGTACCCTTGAGCCACCAGCCGAGCCTTGTTCCAAGTGATTGTTCTGAACTCATCCAGTTTGTTTCGGAACACCTACTTGGTGCCGATGACTAATCTGTTCTCTGGTCGTGGTACAAGGTGCCACACCTTGTTCCTTTCAAACTGATGTAACTCATCTTACATTGCAATAACCCAGTCAGAATCTGCAAGAGCTTCATGAACACTTTTTGGCTCAATGTCAGAAACGAAAGCATAGAAAGCACAAAAGTTTTTAAGTTTGGATCTAGTTTGCACTTCTTTATGAATGTCAAATAAGATCTGGTTAAGGGGGTGTGAACTTTGGTGCTTCCAAGGTCGTGGAGTAAATGGGTCTATAGTCATGCTTTCTACTCTTGCTGGAATACTTGGTGAAACAGGTTCTAAACAACCTGTTTTGGAGCCTATTCTCAAATCTGTTCGAGGAGAATTAGGTTGAGTGGGTTGGTTTTGTTCCGAAATGGGTTCAACAATGCTTCCTTCTGATTGGTTTAAACCTTGCCCACCTTCCAAGTTATTTGCTCAAGGACTTGGTTCACTTCTAGGTGACTTACCTTTCTCATGCATGGAGTTATGAGTGAGCAACAAATCTCTCCTTATAAGGTCTAGTTCAAACTCTGCATCCTGTGCATCATTCTCAACAAGGGAGTTAGTTTCATCAAATAGCACATGCACACTTTCTTCAACACACAAGGTTCGTTTGTTAAACACTTTGTATGCCTTACTGTGTAAGGAGTACCCCAAAAATACTGCCTCATCACTCCTAGGATCAAACTTTTCCAAAGCATCCTTCCCATTATTATGCACATAACATTTGCAACCAAACACTTTCAAATGCATAATATTAGGTTTTCTACCTTTGAAAAGTTCATAAGGAGTCTTGTTGAGAATGGGTCTAATCATGCATCTATTAATAATGTAATAAGATGTATTTAATGCTTCTGCCCAAAAGTTTCTAGGAAGACCACTAGCAATAAACATTGTTCTAGTCATGTCTTCTAGAGTACAATTTTTACGCTCTACCACCCCGTTCTGTTGGGGTGTTCTTGGGGCAGAAAAATTATGATTAACACCATGTTCATTACAATAGCCAATAAAGCTCGCATTTTTAAATTCTTTACCATGATCAGACCTTAGACAAACCAATGAGTGCCCTACTCTCTTTTCAGTCCTTTTAAGAAACACAAGAAATTTTTCAAAAGTTTCATCTTTAGAAGCCAAAAACAAAGTCCATGTAAAACGAGAGTAATCATCCACTATCACAAGCACATACCTCTTCCCACCTCTACTTATGATCCTCATAGGACCACACAAATCAACATGTAGCATCTCAAGAGGTCGGGTAGTGCTAACACAGTTTTTCAGTTTAAAAGAAGTTCTGACTTGTTTACCCCTAGCACAAGCGTCACACACCTTTTCATTATCGTATTTGATGGAAGGTAGGCTGACTACTAGGTTTTTAGAAACAAGTTTATTCAAAAGAGAGAGACTTGCATGACCTAGTCTCTTGTGCTAAAGCATAACATCATCATTTAAAGCACTTAAACAAGTCATATTATTTTGAGGAAGTGAAAGAATACACACTTTATATACATTTTTGTGTCGCTTCCCCCCAACACAACATCTCCTATATTGATATTGACAACCAAGCATTGTTTTGAAGAAAACACCACTAGGTTATCTTTATCACATAGTTGGGACACACTTAGTAGATTATGTTGAAGACCATCCACAAGATATACCTTGTCAATTGAATGGGAGAGTGACTCACCTATCTTACCTATACCGACAATTATCCCTGAGTTGCCATTTCCAAATGCCACACTCCCTCCATCAGAGGCTGTAAGTGAGAGGAAGCTTGATTTTTCATCAGTCATATGCCGTGAACAACCACTATCCACATACCACAGTTGGTTGTTTACTGGGTTGTTTGCTCGGATGTTCCTTCTCACTTTAGCCTGCAAAACAAATTAAGGGTTAGTTTTGAGAACCCATATCCACTTGGGTCCCATTCCCTTAAACATGCAAATCTCATCTTTTCTCACCCATATTTGTTTTACATAAATCACGTTTCTTTCCATGGCATACTTTTTGAGGGACAAGTATAACGATAATGACCTGTTTTACCACAGTGAAAACAAGTGATATTTTCTGGTAGTCCTACACATTTTCTGTTTACTGGGTAAATAGTTCGTTTAGTCACAAAACCTAGTCCCTTCTTATTCCGGTTATGATGAGTATTCAGCCATTTAAACGCTTCTGAGGAACTGTTCCAGCGCCTGTTTGCAGTGAGGTCAGATTCGGCCCTTTTTAGCCTTTCAAGTAATTGGCTATTCTCACAGACCAAGGACTCTATCCTCCGTTTCAGCTGAAGAGACTGACTTTCCATATTTGAGAGATCAGTGTTAAACACCTTTTCTCTCACACTCAAGGTTTCTTTAATCTTATCAAGGTCTTCATACACAACAAGGATCTCTTCATCCACTTTAAGTCTTTCACTTTTAAGGATCTCGTTTGCATGTTCAAGCTTCCTAACATCTCTTTTTAAATAAGAACATACATCTTTTAGCATGCAATTTTCAGCATTAATAGCGTCACATTCATCCATCAAAGTGAATAGCAATTCCTCAAGTTTTGCTTTGTTAAGACAACATACCTTTCCCTTGAGTTGGGATAGACTATCCACTTGCTCATCGTCCGAATCTGACTCACTCCTGGCCATGAGTGCTACAACAGCTTCTTCTTCTTCGGAGGCCTCATCGTCTTCTGCAGTGTCACCCCAAGCCGCCAGCATTGCCTTTGAGAATCGCCTTGCAGAACTGTTCCCAGACTGTTTTCTGCCTTGTTTTCAGAACAGTACTGTCTCCTGTTCTTCCTTCAGCAGGGGACAGTTCTTCACAATGTGGTCATGTTTGCCACACTTGAAACACCCAGTGAACTACTCTCGTTCATTGCTTCTGGGCTTGCTGAAGTTCTTCTTTTTGGAGTTCTCTTTGGCCTTCTTGAAGAACTTTTTGAATTTTCGGGTGATCATGGCCATTTCTTCTTCATCAAAGTCCGAACCATCCTCTTCCAAGGCCTTTAGAGCAAGGCCTCGGTCTCTCTTGGTCTCCTCTTTCAGCTAAGAGCTTCTTCTAAGTTCATAAGTTTGGAGATTGCCAATAAGCTCGTCCAAGGAGAGTTTGTTCATATCCTTGGCTTCTTGGATGGCTGTGACTTTGGCTTCCCATGACTATGGCAAAAATCGTAGGATTTTCCTCACCAATTCCTCAGTGGTGAAGGACTTTCCCAATTATTTTAGTTCATTAGTAATATGAGTGAAACGGGTATACATCTCCATCACTATTTCTTTATCACCTATTTCAAATAGCTCATACTTTCTCATAAGAAGCTCAATTCTTGACTGCTTCACTTGATTTGTGCTTTCATGAGCTACTTGGAGGGCATCCCAAATTTCTTTGGCTAACTTGCACTCAAAAATGCGATTGTACTCATTAGGACCAAGGCCAAAATACAAGAGCTTTTTGGCCTTAACATTCTTTTCCATCATCTTAAAATCTTCAGCATTCAATTCTTGAGGCTCCTTGGGAACCATACTCCCATCTTTGATTGTCTTTTTGGGAATGAGTGGACCATTCTTGATGATCATCCATAACTCATAATCATTAGCTTGAACATAGTTTTCCATACGATTCTTTCACCAACTATAATGTTGACCGTTAAAGTATGGTGGTTGAGTCACAGATTGACCCTCAAGCATTCCTTGTGGTGTACTCATCTTCTAGGATTTCTCAAGATGTTAGCCTTTAAATGAGAACTTGCTCTGATACCACTTGATAGTTTTGAGAGTACACGAACACAAGAGGGGGGTGAATTGTGTTGGCCGATTTTTCAGAGTTTCTGGAAACACCCTCAAGAACAGTTCGGACAAAGTGTTTGCAATGGCCCAGAAACGGAATAGCAGCAGAAAGTAAACAAAATGCACACGGTGTTTTTACGTGGAAAGCACCTCTTGCTCAACTGAGGTGAAAAACCACGACCTACCCCTGTAGGATTTTCACACACTTCTACTATACGGGTCAAATACGTTACAGAAGTAACCTACACCATTACAAATGTAACACTCACGTAACCGTCTACCCCAAGACAAGTTACACCACGTCCAAAGTCTCCCTAGACTTGGACACACTCAATTCTCACTGATGAAAGAAGAAAATGAGATGAACACCTTACTTTAAGTGCTTCTAAATAAGCAAGGGTAAGATACAATTGAGCGCCTAGTATGCCAATGAGATGACTCGAATTTTCACTCACTTTAGATGGTTTTCTTTCTGAAAATATATCTCTTTGAAGAACTTGAAATGCCTTGAAAACCAATGTCTCACTCTCTCGAAATTTGAAGGAGAGAAGTTACTTAAATAAGAATGTGGGATAAAACAACATTAAGATTTACTGTACTTGTGCCGCAAGACTTGGTAACTCACCCACTAGCAGCTTGAGCAGCAAGGATAAATGAGTACCACAAATTTCCAGTAGCCAAGCCCATAATTTTCTCCACCTATTAGCCACATTCTAAAAATAGGAGTTGTTTTACTTGGTGAAAAATTCACCCCAAAAAGTAGGCTAAAAACTCTCCACAATATTTTCAAAGCCAAAAATAACTCTTTTTGACTACAGAAAATATATCTCAAATATTTCAAAAATTCAACCTAAAAATCAAGAAAAAATCGTGAAATTCAATTTTGGCTTAAAAACACTCTGAACCCTGTTCTCAGAACTGGTCTGAGACAGTGTTATGAGATATCTTAAAAATCATTCAAAGTAAATGTTAAATCAAGATCTTCTAATTGGCATATTAACAAGAATCTAATAAAATAAAATAAATACCAAACCAATGACTCTTGTTAATCAGCTGGATAGCTTGTATACGATTTGACTTGCCGCTTCAAATGCTTTGTTATTAAACACTTATTAATCAAGCAAGATATTTCCTAATAGAGTCAACACTGATGTATATTTCCAAGGGTATCATTTTCATTCCTTATCCTCAACTTCATACGAGCCAAGCTCCAAACAAATTCATGCATGGCAAGGCCCTTCCTCGGTCCCTCTTTTTGAATTCCATGACAAAAGACACTTTATGGAGTTTTATTTAAACTTCAAAGTGCCTTATCCAAAGATGATAGGGGCCATCAAAGATCAAGCCTTGGGTGAGCAACCAGCTAGCCTACACATCTATTCAAGCTCCAAGGAAGTCAAGAACATTCATATTTTGGTTAGAAACACCATGGAGCAATCGGACAGTAGGTGGGCAGATTCGATCAGAAATCTACCCGGTTTTGTCACTCTTTTTGGACTAGCTACTGAAGGGGGAATTTCCTGCATGCACCACCCCCTTAAAGCTTGAGATCTTAGCTTTCCAAAAAAAACCATTTGCAAGTCATTTGGAGGTCATTTGCTAGGTCAAATCATCCATTAAATCCAAGCTATACAAACTGCCCAGCAGGGTCAGAATGTACTCGGTTTTGCAAGCCTAATTACCCAAACTTAAAGAGGATTTAAAGGGATGAAAAATTAATTTTTGGAACCCTTAATATGTCAGCTTCACGGGCATATAAAGATTTCTAGGTTAGGTATTTAAGAAATAAGTCAATGGCAGCCTTTTTCTAGAAGCAGCAGAAACTATCCCAGTTTGCATATGCTGCACCTTTTGCCTCATATCTCCCAAACGGATGCTCCAAATGTCATGCACCATGAGGCTCCTGAAATCTTGCTTCCAGAGCTTTCCAAAAAGACCAATTTCATCCAATTTGGCCAACAAACCTAGGAGATATAGCTGATTGAAGTTGACTATAGTGCACTGAAAAGTTGCTGACATAAAGTAAAAGCACTTTTCAGCTTTTGTTCTTTTGCTTTTTGGTTCCCCATGCTTATGAACGTGTATGTACTTGTTATTCCCATCCTTTTCATCTTGTTAAAGGTTCCCCCACTATAAAAGGGAGGCCTTGGGCTGCATAAGAAAGATAGATGAACTTGCATTAAGCTATGAGTTGTGAAAACTCTCTCAAATTCTCTTCAAATTCCTAGTGTTATATCTTGGGTGTTTGGAAACTCCAAGTGGGTCTCTAGGTCTTTTTAATTCAACTAAGAAGGTGATTAACTTCTGTAACTTAGTTGAAGGAAGAAGATTGCCCAAGTGTGCAAACCAAGGTGGATTCTCATCACCCTTGCTAGTTCACTTGATCTATCTTGATTCTTGATTTCTTTTCATCTTTTCTACCCAAATGCATTCTTGATTCACTTTTACAAACCTTTGCCTTAGTGAAGCTTGAATACATCAAGTGATAAGATTGCCCAAGTGTGCAAACCAAGGTGGATTATCATCACCCTTGCTAGTCCACTTGATTTATCTTGGTTCTTGATTTCATTTTCATCATTCTACCCATTGTATATGTTTTTGTGAGTTTGGACCCCCAAAAGAATATACATCAAACACCCTCTTCTCCTCAATCTCTTTTGGGCTTAAAACGCTTCCACCCTTGTTGGGTTTGGAGGAGATTGAAGCAGAACTATGGCCAGAAGTAGCTCAGGAACTATTTTGTGATGGCCCTGCCCTAAAAGCGAGCTGGAAAATGATCCAGGCCTGGAATATGGGGAAGCTGCCTTAACAAATTACGGGGGTTTGTCTAAAATGGGTTTGGTTCTTCTAGCAATAAGAGGCAGTGTGGCCTCCTGCAGTTTAGCTAAGCAATATGCATCATGCAATGTTTGAGGCTTGAACATCGTTACTGTTGTCTAAATCTCATAATTTAATCCACTCAAAAAACAACTTATAGCATGGTAATAGGGAGATCCACTCTATTTAACAATGCATCAAAATGCTCTTGGTATTGTTCTACTGTGCCTAGCTACCTTAGCTTCATCAAATCAGCCAAAGGATCATCAAAAGCTCTTGCCCCCAACCTAGCTACAATGGCTGCCTTGTAATATCCCCATTCAGGCCACTCAATATGGCCTTTAACAAACGATTGATGCCACAATAAAGCTTTACCACTAAAGTGAATGGCAGCCAGCTTAACTTTCACGTTATCTAGGGTGTTATCAATTTCAAAGAATTGCTCACTTCTATATACCCATCCCTGGACATCATCCCCATCAAATCTAGGAAAATCTATCTTTGAGAGTCTAGTAAGTGAGTTTTGAGTATTTCCACTCGAAGAACCTTCAATCGCTGTAGTATTTGCGATCTGCAAGACTTGTCTGCTAAGTCCTGTAATTAGTTCTCTGAACTGCTCATTGGTCCTTTCTGTTCTTGAAACAAGCTCATAGAAAGTTGCATCTGCAGGTACATTTCCTCCCACTCGCGAGCCTCATTCGACCGTGTATTGTCTGAAATCGTCGTGGAAATGGCTGCCCCTAACTCGTAAACAGTATGTAGAAGAGAATTGATGGCCTCAGGTTCGTGCTCTGATACCAAAATGATAGAGTCTACCAGGAGATTGAGGTCTCGGAGGAGAAAAATAGAAGAAAAGATGAACCCTAGGTTCGAGATAACAGCGAGAGAGAAGTTGGAGAGGGAAAAATCATTTGATTATCAATCTTACTAGCCAATCTTACAATCACAACCCTCTCTTTATACAGCTATTTCCAGCTCCTTGCCCGCCAATTTCAGTTACTAACTACCCAGGCCCCACCATCCCAACAAAATTTGCAACTAATTACAACAACCTTTATCACGTGCCCGTCACATGCATAGCTATTAGCTTTGGTCTGTATCACCATTATCACGTGTTAAGCTTTGCTAATAATTTACATTCAATTTTGGGTAAACAGGTTTTGGTTGAAAACAGAAAGTTTGTGCAAGTAGTCAGTCTGAACCGGCCCAAGCAATTGAATGTGCTCTCATCTTATATGGTATGCAATGCAATTCTTGTTTGTTATATTGATTGTTATTGCCTTTTGCCAGTCCCGGAGGAGTATGCAACTGATAATTGAGCAGCTAGGGTGAATTCATTATTGGCATTTGGATCTTGATTGTATTTGTGAACTGGCGTACACATACGGTAAGTTCTCTGATGCAATTAGAATCAGTGGGCTGCTAAGTAGTAGGATGTCTTATGACCCGGCCGGAATAACAGTTCAGAACACCCACTGGGCGGTTCAGTTAAGCCTTTGAATGTTGTGGAATGAGGACGAGTGCATTATGTGTGGGTGGTTTCTGTACACCTGTGGAAGCGATATCTGTCACTTGGGGAATTAATATGTAAATGGAAACTTGTATTACTAAATCGAGCTACTATTGACCTATAAAGATTGCAGCACATCCACATAAGAAAAAGAAAAAAAAATTGTTGGCCCGTTAAGGGGTAAAATGCTCTTCATGTGAACGGATGGCACGCATGTCTTCCCCTCATTTTAGAATGCTCATGTTTGATTTTTCATCTACTTAGTTGATTGAAGCGTTCGCATTTGTTGTAGCCACATAGATTCAATCAGAAACTATTTATGTTGAAAAGCAAATAATCAAAATGGATAATTCATTACCCTCCAAATCCTGATGCTAGGTAACTATTTGTAACGTGGTTTTGTTTCAACTTTGTAGCTTTGAGGAATCATGCCTACCTTAATTTTAAAAGGCACGAGGTGCACCCACTTATCATACAAGCATAATTCACTTTTAGCTTCCAAAGAAAGAAAAAAAGAAAAAAGATAAACGCAAGGCTAAGAAAAACGGCGAAGGTATAACATGCTGAGCAGCACCTAACGTGTGCATTATATTATTATTCTGCTGCAGGCATTGTGATGATAGGTTTTATCTGAATTAAAATAATTATGTTAAAAACAACAGTAAGAGTCTGCCTATTTTCCATTTCATTTATATCTCTTTGCTGCCGAGGTGTCCGGACTGTTGGAACTTTTTCTTGCTTATGAACAAGATCCTGGTGTCAGGTTGATTATACTGAAGGTATTTTCTCATATCTAACAAGTAACAACTTCTAAGAGTTGTGTGCAAAAGATGAAAGTTTTTCAAGTAATTTTTTTATCTTGGGGCTAAATAGAAAATGTTTGATTAATTGCTGCAACTGCTCATAGTCTATTTGGATTAAGTAGAGAAAATGTTTCCTTCCTGGTAAATTTCTTGGCAATGATAAGGAGAAATGCTGGTTCAGGCTAAATGCTTTTTATTGATTGTATAGTAAACCTAATTGGTTAGGAATGCTATGATTTCGTCAATGTTGAGGTGTCCCACTTGAGAAAAAGCAAAGTACTTTTTGGCACCTAATGAATGAATTTCCATGAACTTTTGAATTTACGTCTGACTGTTTGATAGCATGGATCTGACCATCTTGTCTAATTTTCTGCATCAGGGAAATGGAAGAGCATTTTGTGCCGGGGGTGATCTTCTTTCTCCATATCAGAGTGTCATTCGAGGTAGTTTTTTGCATTGTTGCAGTCAATCATTTCCTTGGAAATGTCCATGCAAATTTGGAAGGCATTCTATCTGGACTTGAGAAGTGATTTCCTGTTTTGTTTTGTTCATTATTCAATTCACTGATAGTATCCTAAATACTGCCCTCTTCATATGCGCAATAGTAATGACACTAATAGTAGTAACAGCACAACCAGTTCAAGTACTTCAACTTTAACAGTTATCATCCGACTGTCAGATTATTTTCTAGAGACATACTTCTCACCACTTTTGCTGTCATTGCTATGCAGAAATTACAATTTAAATGTCCTAATGGAGGACATGGGTTAGCATAGGATATGAGTTTATGGAGATCTGGGATTAGGGTTGTAGACCTTAGGTAGCTCGACTTTTTTCCTCCCTTTGGCTTTTAAACACTTAGCAAATGCTGATGTTATTTCACTTGCAAGCTGGTTGTTACTTGTTAGTTTCTCTGTTTGCTCCTTGATATTATTTTCTAATGCATTTCCTCCCACTTTTCTAAAGCTAGTACTATCTAATGTTTTTTTGCTATTGTTATCTAATGCACTACATCCCACGCATTTCCTTATACAAGCTGGGTTGCTTGCTTGGAATTGGTCTCTCTGCTTTGAGGAGTAAGGTTGCATAAATCTGGATCCTCTAGACACCACTTAAGGGGAGCAGCCAGTGGGTGGTGTTGTAAACTTAAGCCAAAAACATTAGCCAGGTTTTTAAAAGTTTTTTCCCTCTTTTATCTGAAATGCAACAGCTTCTATGCATGTATTGAAATTAACAATATTAAACTTCAATAAAGGGCTGTCACAGATGATGGAGGGATGGAACAAGTCCTGGAGGATGTGTGATGGTTCTAGAAGCACTATGTAACAGTCTTTACATTATGAAATGTCCTATATTTGGCTCTTGGAATTTAGACCAGATCATCGTCTTCCCTTCAAATTTTCTCGTGGTTTCTTGTGGGAAACAAAGAAAATGATTTTCTTTCTTCATTCAAACTAGGAAGCATGATGTTGTCTCTTGGAAAGCTAGGAAATGTGATCTACCGAAGGGAGCCTTTCTACGGTTGAACTTGATAACCACACCTATCTTGAGGGTAATGCAAACCGCTGCAATAAATAATGTTCCTAAAAACTTTATTCAATAAGCTGGATTGAGTAGCACGGAGCGTGAGGGGATGATGTTTTTGTAATTGCCCCTTTTGGACATGGGTGACATCCCCTTGGTGTCCATTAATGCAACTCTTGATTACTTGTTATAAAAAAAAAACAAAAAAGGGCCGGATTGACTATGAAGCGAGACCATTGCTGGGTTGCTAATCAAACAGCAGACTGTTACGGAAAATGTTAAACGAATTACTCAAGCTGTCTAGATCATTTATTATGATAGTCTTTTCTCGGGCTCCCCTGGCTGCCTATTAGGATTCAGTAGGAAGATTTTGTCAGGTGTGGCTAGGCCATGGCCATTTTCCGGATAAAGCTTGGTTTGCTTTTTTCGCAGTTTGATCATTTAACCTCTCAATTGCACCCAAAAGACTGTCGCTCAAAACACTTCAGCATTGTGCCCATTGCTGGAAGATACTAAACAGGATCCTGCCTTCTGTTTGTGTGATTTAGTTGACTTTCATTTGATATCATTCCATCAGTTGGGTACAAATGAACCATCTGCAGTGATGGTAACCTTACTTGTTGGACTACATGAAAATCTGTATTAATTTTGTCTGCTATACTTGGAAGTAGTGCAGTCAGTAACTTACGGTTTTGCAGGAGATTGGAGATTAGGTGCTGACTGCTTCTGGAAAGAGTACAATCTGAATTATGTCATCACAACATATGATAAACCCCAGGTTATAAGCATCTTCGATTCCTATGCATCCATTTCTTCATTCTTCTCTCCTTTCTCCCTCTCCTCCAATGAAGTCCTCTTTGGTCTAGTTAGCTATACCATCTGATATTTTGATCCTGGCTGCATGTAAATACATTCATAGGTTTCAATCCTTAATGGAATTGTTATGGGAGGTGGAGCTGGTGTATCAGTTCATGGTAGATTCCGAGTTGCTACTGAGAATACGGTATTGCCTTATTATTTGGTTTTTATTTTGTGTATTCTTCTCCTATATGTCTGTGTGAACTATATTTTGTGAATGTCTTAACAGGATACATTGGACAGTGTGGAGATTAGAAGTTTTTTCGTGGTCACCTGTGCTCTTATCGTCCGTAGCCTTTATTAATGTTCTATATGAGTCCTATGCTTGTGACTTTGCTGTTGGATCAGTGTACCTGGCGTGTTTTGTTATACCTCTTTTTGCGCATTGCTTTCCCGAAATTTCTTGACTGAAATGATTGTCTTTCATGATTCTGTTTTCCTCGGTGCCTTTCTTTTCCCCTTTTGGTGGATAATTACTTGTATCAGTACAGAAATCCATGTTCAAACTCGTTCTTGTCTTTAACTGAAGTTGATATTTTTCTGCAAGAAGCTCATTTGGGTCGCTGATGTGGACTTTCTGCAGGTCTTTGCAATGCCTGAAACAGCTTGTGGACTCTTCCCAGATGTTGGTGCTTCGTATTTCCTGTCAAGGCTGCCTGGGTTCTTCGGTAATGCTAGAAGGACCTTTCCTTTCTTAATGACTTATTGCGTTGGAAAATTGAATTTTCAAATATGAGATTTAGTGATATTTCTGTGATGATATTTTATTTAAACAGATATGTGACAAATATGCATGTTTCAGACATCAAATGTAAAAACAATGTTTTTTTCTTTTCTTTTTTGGTTGACGATATCGAATTCATAGAAGGCTGATATGTGAGTGCATCATTGACTGTACATATGGTGTCCTTTGCTTAGAGTGGGTTGCTTAATGATCTTGAAGCTCACCTTCTAGAAGAGCCTCAATCGAGGTACATTTGGTAAAATTCACCAGGAAAAAATGTACACAATTGTGTTATTTATGTTCAACTTTGCATGCTAATGACTGGTGCAACATAGATGTCTTAGAACTTAGACCTTTTGGACTCTAAATATCTTTTGTTATTTCCTTAAGCCATTAGCATAGTTCTAGTTCCAACCTTCAACTTAGTCATTGCAAAAGAGAGTTGAAGTATTTCTTTCATTTATTTATTTTTGGGTGTGTGGTTCTCTTGAGTCAGTTGGAGTTTCAAATACCTTATCCATTGTTTGAAGGTTATCAAGCATGGCTATTAGATATTTGTTGTTCTTATTTCATTCTATGGATGTTGTTTACTGTATTGTAGCCAAACAGTTCTCTGTAGCACTTCTCTCACCTCTAGTTTAAATCTCAAATCTATCTCTAGTTCCTGTCCTTTCATTAGGACATATAGTAGCATTTGAAGTCATATTTCTTCATATTCTAAATATTTATCTTACACAGGTGAATACCTCGGTCTGACTGGTGCTAGGTTGAGTGGTGCTGAAATGCTTGCATGCGGTCTTGCTACTCATTTTGTTCCCTCTGTTGTACGTTTTCACTTGTATTGTAGCTTTGTATAACTGTAACTCATCTTTCATTTTCTAGGTTTGCAACCATCGTGAATTCTGCTAATATCATGTTTACAAAGCAATCCCCCCCCCCCTTCCCCCGCCCACCTCTTTTGATTTTTTTTTTTTGGAGGTGGACTATACAGCTAAATGGGCTTGCTGCTGATTGGGCACATATTTTAACTTCCTTAAATTGATCTCTTGCCTGGATTTCTGCATCTTAATTTTCTAAATCTGAATGCACAGAAATTGCCGCTGCTGGAAGAGGATCTCTGCAAGACATTTTTAAATGACGCAGCTTGTGTTTCTCAGATTATTGCCAAATATGCGGAGAAGCCAGCTTTGAACAAGAAGAGTGCTTATCATCAGTAAGACTTTTGCTCAAATTTACTGTTTGGTGAAATACGATGTGTAGAAGCTAGTTCAAAACAGTTGCCGTATTGCATTCTTTCATATTAATCATACACTCTTCTTGTTTTGCATATTCATGATCGTGCTGTTACACTGTCTTGGTTTTAATGGCCATTTTGTGGGTGCTGAATTGTTTTGTTTCTTGTCTCATCTGTGGAAATGATGTTGTCTGAAGCTGTGGGCTGCAGCTTCTTTCTTGTACTAAGAATTTTACTTTTCTTATATATCAAAAAAAGAAATTGTTGGAGTAACAAGGGAACTGTAAAAGTCTAATAAAGGAATTCACTGGAGATTTTGTTTCTTAGCTTGAATTGTGTAAAAATATAGCTCTGCTTCTTTGCTTCAACTTAAGTTCCATATGCTTGCTTTCTGCAGGGTGGACATCATTAATAAGTGCTTTTCCCGTGGAACGGTTGAAGAAATTCTATCCTCCCTTGTAAGCTATTTCAAAGGACTGATTCTTAATATATTGTCTTCTGCATGAAAATTTGTATTGGTCAGTGCACTCTGTTGGGTTTGCCATTAGTTGTGGCTCAATGAGTTGGCCAACTTGGCTCGGCCTCTGTTAAATCTAGTGGACCTGCCTGGCATTTTGGCCACCGAACTAAATGGATGGAACCGAGTTGATGAATTCATAGGTTGGCTTAATTCATTCCACAAAGATCATGGACTCACTTGCCTTTGTGCGTGCCCTCTGCCCGCCAAAAAAAAAGGGAAAAAAAAAAGAAAATAAAAGGAAAAAGAAAACAACCCAGAGTTGCCAGTTTCTACCCGGTTCCATTGATCATATCTACTTGTCATGATATTATTTATAGATCATGTGTTTTCCAGTTCATTTTCTTCATAATAGAGTGTGCTATCCATTGCAGGAGATTGAAGCAGCTCAGAAGAACGATGATTGGATTTCTTTGGCAATACAATCTCTGAAGAAGGCATCTCCAACAAGTTTGAAAATTACTCTTAGATCGGTATGAATCTTAAATTTTAAGTGGCATCAACCGAAAGTTAAGAGTATCATGTCGATTTATGACAAGGTGGACAATGAATTTAGGCGAATTAAAATTCCTAGTTATCGTTGGCACCAACCTAAAATAAAGACTATTATTCTTAGGCGATAAAAAAGAACTTGTGCGGAAGAGAAATGGCTTATGCAGTATTACCCCCTGGCACAATGACTTACCATGCCACTTACTGTGTGTTCCTCTTTCCCAAATTTTCTGATGTGAGAAGTGGCATTACTATGATAAAACCACTTGGAGCTGTTATCCATTGTGGGATGTTTGAAGATACCTCCTTCACAGTTTCAAAGCCTTTAATTAGTAACACATCCACTAAATGGAATATTTTTGAATGCAGCAACCTAGGATCTTGTAATGTTCAGGCAACTGTCAGAATAATGTCCCTCGTTTCCTCCTTTCTCATTCTATTCTTCGTCCTAATCTTTGTAGTATAACACAATGCTTATTTCATGGCAATGTTTCTGGTGGTTTTAGGAAGTACATTCTTGTATAAAAAGGAAGTAGTCTTGCCATTAATTTTTAAAAAAACAGAAAAAAACTGTATGATGTTTCCGTTACGGTATTTATGTTTTGATCTTCAAGTAGTAAATCCTTGACATTCTGCAATGTTTTGGGCAACACAAGTGCTCAAAGTTTACCCTTTTACAATTACTAAACAAAGAGCTGTATTGAACTTCCTGAAGTCTCTAATTTGATGAATGCATGCAGCTTCCATTTTCCTCCAAATATGCAACCTGTCTCCGCAATGAGTAGGGCTAAGGATGCATACATCTGACTCACCTGATCCTCTCGTATGTCTCTTTTTCGCCTCCTAAGCTATATCATATCTTTTCAGGTTAGAGACGGCAGATTGCAAGGGATTGATCAGTGCCTTGTTCGTGAGTACAGAATGATTTGCCATGTCATCAGAGGAGACATCAGTCGAGATATCTTTGAGGTTCAAAAGAACTTAATTCAATGCTCTCTCCTTATCATACACATGTCAGGCATTTTAATTACCCAAATTTGGACTTTCACTTGCAGGGTATCCGAGCAATATTGATTGACAAAGACAGGAACCCTAAGGTATTGTGTTTTCTTTCCTCAAGATGTGAAGATTATCGATCTCCATCATATATATATAATAGCCCAGTTTATGTTGTGTTCCAGTGGGAGCCTTCGCGGTTGGATTTAGTCACAGACAGTATGGTGGATGGTTACTTCTCCAGAGTGGATGATGAAGGCTGGGAAGATCTCAAGCTTCCTTCCAGGACAAATTATCCACCCTCAACCCTGGCCAAGCTTTAGATCTTTGTGGACTATGACGATGAGAATGTTGGCAACAAACATTGTTGAATATCAAGTCATATGTTCTTCTTGGGTCTAGTTAAAATGGTCTGTACCAGTAAGGAATCATATCCATCTCTTCCATGGGCTTGCATTCTGAACAGTTGAATTGCAAGTAACATAATGTATTTGGTTAACTTTTATGTAACTTATGTGTTTAAACTTTGAACATTACGTGTTTGAAAGGTGTGTCTATAATCAAAGTCCAATAGTGGGTGTAAGGTCCATTGGACTCTGAAAATAGGAATACACCGACATAAATATGGCAAGTCCACTAAGCGTGGGTTATGTTTAAATTCCATAGTCATTCTAAGCGGGTACAACAAGTCCTCTCAGTGCGAGTTCTGCTCTTGCGAGGTTTGGAAAAATTCAAATGTAGCAACGTTATCTCTGCAGACATTTCTAGCTATAGAGAGGTTCATAATGATTATTCTACTAGAAGTCCATTTGAATGTGGCAAGTCCAATAGCGTGTGTAAGGCCCATTGGATTTTGAAAATAGGAATAGACCAACATAAACATGGCAAGTCCACTAAGTGTGGGTTATGTTTAAATTCATAGTCATTCTGGATTGGTACAACAACTCCTCTCAGCGTGGGTTCTGCTTTTGTAGGGTTTGGTGAAATTCAGTTGTAGGTAGTTTTATCTCTGCAGACATCTCTAGCTACAGAAAGGTTGATTTTAAGAGACCTACATATTGGTTATCCTACTTTCTATTTTGATTTATTTCAAAATTATTGTTGGACATGACCATACTTTACTTTTTTTGCATTGTTTTTGATGGTCCAACCAAGCCTATTACTATTGATGTGAAAGGACAATTATTACGAGACAACAGAATGAGTAAAACACTCTGAACTTATGGTTGAATTTAGACACTAATGCCTTAAAGGGTGGCCAACACGAAAAGGCCACCAAGTTGGAAATCAAATCCATTTGAATTTGCTCTGCTGTATCCTATGTTGTTATTGTGCTTTAGATGACAGAGAAATTTGAGCATTTTTCATGGGAGCTAGGAATTTTGTTTTTATGGCATTCCTATTTAAAAGGAACAAAATGACAAGCTTTTTCAAGCTGTAAATGTGCGTGCCATGGCCAGTAGGTGTCTGCTCTGACAATGATGTATTTGTTCTCTATGCATCAAATGGAGATGATCAAAATTGACTCTTTTACACTACTTGAGAAAAAATGAAAAGGGCAGCTGTTTTGAATTGACAACAAAATGACTATAATTGATGGATGGTTATTTACCCTTTTTCTCTATCTTTGAGACTATTAATGGATCAATGGGGAGTGGGGACTGCAAACTCTAGTTTAGGATCCCATGTTGATTCATGTCCTATTATTAGGACGGGTATATCGATTTCATAATTGAAACGTCAAACATTCTCAGAATGAAATCTCCATAAAACAATTACATATCTAAAATATATAGATACAATTTTACTATCAGTGATTAATCTTGTCTTTAATCATGATCATTGGACACCTTTGCAGCTTTATTGTTAGACGGCAATAAAGGAGTTCGGGCATTGCAATATGCACTATACTAACTTGAAAAGTCGAACATCATATGTTGTTTTGAACATCTTAATTCATAACAACTCTTATAGGGGGAAATTTAATATTTTAAATAAGGGGTAAAATAAAGTTCTCATATACAAAAAAGCTGACTTCATTAGAGGAAAAGTTGTTACGAAATTGACTACTAACATAAAAAATTAATAAAGTGTAGCTAACCATTAAGAAAGATAACTAGTGGTTGGTCCCTTAGATGCAAAAATGACAAATTTTAAGGTCTTTTTTCGGGTGCAAAGGGAAGGTAGGAGGCAATAATACCCCATTGATATTACTTGTATTTTTGAAAACAAGGCCATTGATAAATTGACCAAAGAAACCAAATATGACCAAATTTAGTAAGATCCACCCCCAAACATGACTGAGATGACACAATTGTTGGACCCATTTAACCTGAGTGAAAGGCACCTCCCAAAAGTTGAAGAAAATAACAACCAAAACAACTCATAAAAGTAGGTACATGAAATCACAAAATGGATGCTAATTGAGAAACAAGGAACACCAAAGTTGAAGTTTGGTGTCTACATGTTGTAAAGATCCAATGCTAAGATGAATCCATAAAGCAAGAGTTTTCCAAGAGATTGCCACTCAATTAAAGCCACTTTCAACCCCTCTTTTTCAATGGACCATGCTATGCTAATAAGCACTCCACCAGAGCCAACCAAACCCTACTTCTTTTGCCAATAATCACAAAGGAAGATTTATTGTCATTGAATTGGAAATTTGTCCTTCAACTTCAAGGAGTAAAGTTATCTTCAAGCCACCAAAAAGTTGAAATTGACAAGTTTGACTAAAGGGTTTACTCAAGGATCAAGTTAAGTGTTTAATGGTTGGCTTCCAACCTAACGAAAGGTCATAATTATGCGATCTTTATTAGGTTAATCTTTCCTTTATTCTCATTGTTAAAATGAGATCATTATTTATGACATATTTCGAGTAAAAAATGAGCCAGTCGAGCCAAGGCCTATAATAACAAAGAGGAGTAACGCTTATCCATCATGCTCCTCCTCCTCCTCAAACTTCCGACATGGTACTCTTTATTTATGTGTGGTATCTCTAGTCTTCCCTTACCCATAAATATATTTAATTTGAAGTACATCTACATGTTCCCCTAAGTGGAAGCCTTAATCAGTAATCAAGGTGCCAAACTAGCCACCATTCGGTGAATGCTTGAATTCTTATTCTACAGAGTTCGCATTTCAATTCAAAAGAGTTCACACATGTCATCAAGCCACACTAGAGGCAATTTTGTTCCTGCTTGAGGCATTGTGCCATTGCACCAAGTTAGTCCACGAGGACCACTATAGCCATGCACCTTTCATCCAACCAAATGCTTCATCAGTTTAAATACCAACCATATATTGAGAGATCCAAAGAGAGAGTCTAGTAACGCTAAAGCCAATGACAACTAGCTCAACAAAGGTTACGTTCCATCTTAAAACTAATCAATAATAGAAGAAATAATTCATAAGCTTATTTATCATATCCTCGTCAAACTTTCGGTATATATTGAGGGCTTGAATATTTGCATTGTATTTGTCATGCCCTCGTAGTCACTCCTAAAACAATTCAATTTACAGCATGACATTAGCCGTACATATTGATGGCTTGAATAATTGTAGTGTATACTATGAATACGTGTTAATTTTTAATTGTTAATGTAAGGATCCATACTGATAAATAGTTCAATGAATAAAAGTTAGTTTTTACCGTCAACATCACTTTATAAGTATACAATTAATTACACTATTACAATGTGTATACAATTGTATAAGTCACATCACATATATGTCACGTCTTCGTATCGAAATCATAAGTCTTCACCTTTAGTCATTGTCAGTTTGACAATTGTAATATCTGATTAATACAACACTGTAACTAGACCATCTGAGACAGAATTTAATTTGATCATGTCACACCATTCAAACAGTAATTTCCTGATAAGTCAAGAATCTCAAATTGATGATCAAATTGCTTTTGGTGCAAGGAATTGAAGACAACCTATATATCCATGCTGCTATCGTGGTATAAAAAAAGATGTGATAAGTGATGTGAAATGCTAATATTGGTTAGGGCATGTTTATTTTAGCTGGTATGATCAATTAATAGTACAGAGCAATCAGCTGTAATAGAATTTAGTGATTTCTTGATACATATTCAAGAACCTTTTCTTGTCGACCTATTATAAATAAGTTAGTACTGACGAGTATTCAGAAATGTTGATCGCTGATTGGTGTTGATAAATGCTGATGAGTTTTGATCAGGGTTGAAATTGTGAATAAATAATATAATTAGGTGCTGATTAATGTTGAATGTTGATGATAAGTATTTATGATAAGTTAAAAAGAACAAGCCTTAAATCTCTGAAAATTGTTATTAGAAATCTAGGTTTCAATTTCGCCTACATTAATCTTTACATGTCATTCACACACACACACAAAAAAACTTTAATTAATATTTAATGTCAAATTTTCTATGTCATGTACTGCTAGAATATTTATATTGTATATTGAGGACCTATTTGTGCACGTACCCTAAAATTTGTGATTGCCGTAAACTGTATCACAACTTTTAAATTGTGGTAAATGATATTCTAGAGTCTAATCTTGTGGCGAATTACACCTTGTCTCAATTAATAATATTTTGCATATGATATTTTTGATGACTTTGTAGTAGTTTCTTTATTTAAAATAATAAAATATAAAATGACTTTATGAAATATTGGAAAAATTGAAAAATTTATGTCGCATTTAAATTGTGTACTCACCTTAGTTAGACTAAGAATTTTTTTTTTTGGGTCTTAAAATGGTCTTAATTATTTTTGCGACTAACTTTTGGGATCGGATCATTAGATTTTATTAAAAAATAAACATCAGGTATACTATTCATAATCATAAAAAATCCTCTATTTCCCTTTTAATTTAAAGGAGGTTTTTACAAATAGTTATGGCTTGAAGGGGTTTTTCAATTTTTTTCTTAACTGACTAAATTGTATAATTAACAAGAATACCCTTAGGGACCAATCAGAGACTTAGGATGAGAAACTATAAATTAAATAAGTCATAATTAAATTTTATTCAACAATTATTTCATTCATAAAAATATATTTCATATTCTTGCTTTGTAATTCTAAAATGTTGATTAATAATAAAATAAAAAAAATTTACAACAAATAAAATACCATAAAAAATTAAAATTAACATAAGGTACAATTTGTTACAAAGTAAAAATATAAGAATATGATTTGCCATAATTAAAAACTCATAGCATGTTTTGCCACCAGCTCCAAAATTTAGGGTACAAGATTTTACAGACCCGATACATTAAGTATATATACATATTAGCATTTAAAATCATGATAGCACAGTTTGTTTTATAATTTTAACTAAGAGCGTGTTCGGCAACCGCGTTTTGGGTAGAGTTTGGCGTTTTAACTAGGTCAATACACTTATCACGTAATTTTTAGTGTTCAGTAACGTAGTGTTTTGACTAGCATTTCAAGTAGCGTTTAGCATTTTTTAAAAGCTAATAGTATTAACGTTTTACATTCAAAAGTAGCATTTCATATTTTTTTTTACCAAAAATTACCCTTTGAAAATTTTATTTTTTGAAATTATCTATATCCTTTTATGTCAGTTTACATTAATCAGCTAATCCAACTGTTAAATTTACCAAACACATTTTATTTAACTGCTCTTCTAAATAGCAATCCGCTAACAACTAAATTAGAAATATTATCCGCTATCTGAACAATTGTCAATTACCTAAACCGCTACCCGCTACTTGAACCGCTAATTTTGCCGAACAGGTTTAAAAATATTATAATTAATTTTATAATTTAAATTTTTAGAAATAATAATATTAACATATCTATAATTTATTTCTTTTTTTTACTTTATTGAAGAAGTTGAAAAGATATTACTCATTATGATGACTTTAAATTACATATTATTTTAATTTTAATTTTTAAATAAAATTTTAATAAATACTTAACAAAATACGTGTCACGCCTGCGACATTCAAACTTATTTTTATATACATATATATGCTATGGGATTATTATGGCCCTCAAAGTTTAGTCATTATCAGTTTAAAACTGATGCCCTATGTATATATATAATAGAACATTTTTATAAATCATAGCTTGATGACGTCACAGCATTCAACATTTCAACAGAAATGTCATGGAAGACGAAGAAAGTCAAATGATGACAATTGACGAGCAAATCAATTTTCATCCAAGGAAGATAATCCATTGCCCTTATCTCTTATTATATATGGCAAAAAGAGTAAAAGACAATGGGATGTGATAAGTGATGTGAGAAATTAACTTATAAATAATGGACTACTTACTGCAGACGCTGGTTGGATGGCTTAAATTACTCGTAGAGCAAGTGCAAGACGTGAATCTGATTATCACACTGACGCACATTCACATACATAAAGTCATATTCATAGCCAACGAAAAAGCAAGCAAGCAAAGCTGGATTCCACTTCCAAACATCTGTCTTTGCTCACCAACTCATATCATGTCATTGTCAATCCCATAACACAGCGGCACTGTACAGTCTGACATTGACCTGCCCGTGTGCACGCCACCGCACGTTTTACCTTTGTTTTTGGCTATTCACGTTTTACCTTTTTTATTTCTAGTTATAAAAAAAAGCTCATAACTATTTTGAACTGGTTTTGCATTTTTCATTTTGCATTTTGCATTTTGCTGAACGTATTTAAAATAGTTTAAACTTCGAGCTTATTCATCTTAGTTGGAAAGAAAGGTTTCAAGCTGATTAATATTCAACTTTGCTAAAAACTTTTTTCAATTTTTTTATTTACTTTTAGTTGCTTTTAACTTTGTAAAAGTTCTTTCAACTGTTTACAGTTTACTAACAATCTTCTGTCTAAGACCTTATTTGACAATTAACTGTTAGATATTTAGTGATCAAATTATTTATTCGACTTAACCCATTGTATTAGCCATTTTTAGGAAAACAAATGTTTGGTGAAATTAGTTGTTTTTAATAAGGTGATGTCAAATTAACTTATGCCCAAAACTCAGTTTCACTATTTTTAACAATATGTTTGTTTATTGCATATTCAATTTCCATTTCAATATTTTTTGTAAGAAAAGTAAGTAGTACAATATATAGGAAATCCTTTTTTGAAGAGTTCTTTCTAAATTATTCTCATAGAGGATACGACAAATATCCCTATATGGGACTACATCCCACACACTAGTGTAGTGAAGAGAAACCAATTTTGACCAGCCAGGCGGCTGCACTATTATCTTACCTAAAAATATGATTGATAATTACATTGTTACAACTATGTGAGCACATGGTAATGTCCTGTACTAGGACCTAAATTTCTCATGGTGTGTGAATGTCTCCTTGCACTGCTTGAATGAGAATTTGATTGTCATGTTCAATATGAATATTCGTAAATCTTGTTTGTAAAGCTGTTTTGATCCCATTACACATAATGTTGTTGCTTCTGCTACTAAAACTAGTGCTTCACTTTGATTGAATACTGCAGCCTATATGATCTACCTCCTCAATTGCGAATAATGAATCCTCATGTTGCTATTTGAGAGTTTTTAGATCCATCAAAATTGATTTTGATAAATCCTCCTTGTGGTTTTCTCCATGTTATCCAACAAGTCTTCTTGCGACTGTTTGCTGGTGTTAGAAAAATAATATGATCAATGGCTGTAAAACAACATAACAAACTGAACCGTGGATGAACCACTGCCCTGAAAGGGATTACGGCTCGACTACGGTGCAAATCGCCATAGTCGATCACTCCCCAAGGTTAACTCAGTATCCCTGGATGCGTGTACTTCGCGGCCAAGAGCTTGGAATATGCAGTAAGAATGCATAGAAAACTCAAAGAATGAGAGGGAAGGAGAGAAGTGTATGAACTGATGATGAAGCTATGCTGCCAAGCCCCCTATTTATAGGGGAAAATACAGTTGTTGAAGAGCCATTAATATGGCGTAGAAAAGGGCAGAAGACCAGGCAAAAATCAGGCAACATTCAAGGTAAAGGAGGAAAATCAGGAAGACCACATTAAGGTGATAGTGATTTACTGAAGACTAATGTAATCTATTAGGAAAAAGTATTAAATAAATTTCTTCCAAAAAGATAAGATAGGCCCACAACTCATGGCTCGCGCCGCTCCCGGACCAGACTAGCGGGCGGGCGGCAGCCGCACGAGCATGTGGTCACCCAAGACACCCTTAACCCACGACTCAGTTTGTTCTGTTGTTTTCCAACCATTGTTCACATTATTTTTCTAACAGCTGGTGGTTGTGGGTTGGTGGGAAGAAAAGTTTGTGTCTTATGTGCTATTCTACACTTGCTCTCTTTGCTCTTAATAGTGCTATAACTAGATTGGATTCTTCATTACGAAAGATCTTATTGTTCCATGTCTTCCAAAAACTCCATCGAAGTGTTACAATTTTATCCATCTTAATTGATGGACTAGAGTTTCCCAAGTTAGTTTCCATTTCAATATGAATCAATTATGCTATACATAAATTACATTTGTATCTTTACCCAATTTTAGTAAGGTTAGTTGTGTCTAAAAATATTCCACAATAAGGAAATACTATAACATATATATATATATATTAATGAGTACGGACACTGTAAATCTGTAATGTGCCATTGTGTACAATATTTATGACTACAGAAACGAAAACAAAGGGATGGGGTCACTGCTAGCGTGGCTAGGATGTATTATATGGAACATTTAGAACATTTTTAGTTGAGTTTTTGGGTCAATAATGTGGTACTAATGCCATATTATAATGACTCAAAAAATCAAGACTTTCAGTATGCATTTATTAAATAAAGCAAAATAAAAGAAAGCTACAAGACAAAAGACGTACAAAAAATATATATTTATATAAACAAGTGGGGCATAGCAACCTGCTTTCTCTGTGAATCGAACCAGACCTACGGCCTTAGGAGGAACACATCAGCCCCCACTATCTTGTCCTTTGTACACAAAACAAATTAAATAAGTAGTTGTCAAAGCACTAGCAATATCCTGCGTAAGAGCTGGAAGTATTATTATTATTATTATTATTATTATTATTATTATTATTATTATTATTGTACAATTCGGAGGTTAGAAATTTGAATATATATGATTGGTTAGAAGGAGTTTTTTTAAATAAAAAAAGTATAAAAATCAATATGACAAGAATGACGTTGATACTTTAAGTTCTTGATAGTTTTTAGGTTTTTATAACGCTGTCGTCGTTAGAGTAATTTCTGTTTTCGCAGGATCTGAAAAATTCAAATAAAAGTAACCTTATTCTTACAGATATTAATATTCGTGTGGAAGTTGAAATTCTTACCCAATGCTCCATAGTTTTTAAAGCTTTGCAAAGTACGTTAATAGATATGCATATTTTCTTTTGACTTTTAGAAGTGATCAACTTATTTTTAACATTATGTAAAGTAAGAAAAACAGAACTTGGCCAGAAAAAAAGGGGAAAAAAAATTTGTGGCTGGGATTAGAAAGAATTAAATTTGCAACATGGAGCGATTAAGATCCTATAATTGTTAGTTCCTTGCCACAAAAGGGAAGACTGAGGTACGTGCCACATGCATTAGGTCGGTAGATCAAATTTTGCTTTCAGCTTCATGGTCTGATTTTATTCTCATTAACTTAATTAATTGATTCTTGTAACATGTACTTTTTTCTACTATTATTATGTAGATAATAAGTAGTTTGATACTTGTTCCCCTTAATCAAGACCTTAGTTCGAGTCTTTGAATGGAGAAAATTTGTTAAGGAATAGCTCTACCTCTTATTTGACCGACAGTAACTTGACTCAAATGAAATGAAGGATCCAAGACTATATATATATATATATAGGCGGAACCACTAAGGGGCAAGGGGGGTCAATTGATCTCCCAACTTTTTGGGAAGAAAAAAATTAAATATGGGATATTGTGGTGGGAAAAAAGTATATGTACATTAATTAGTGCTTAGGTACTTCATAAAAATGTGCACAGCAGAGTGGTTGGTTGCTTTTTGCTTTTTGTGGGAGGTCGAAAGTTTGACTTCTTGTGTTGCATTCTATGTATTTTTTTTTTGAAATTTTTGCGAGTGCCCTTTAAATTTTTTCTATTTTTGTTTCTCAGCCCATGCATCATCCTCCTCTCTCTGCCCTCACTCACGCTCAACGCCCCTGCCTGTTACGTACTTCATTTTTAGAACTATTAAAGTTTATGTTATGTGTATTATTAATTTCGC
>JACYFF010031954.1:7702167-7717773 GCA_017589665.1 Selenicereus undatus | reverse complement strand
GACCAATTGGGAAAAGGAAAAGGCAGTAAGAAAAGAGAAAGATTCAAACAAATTAAAAAAATGATCTATATAGAATTGACGCTCCTACAGTCAATTCACAAGTAGTTTTGAACACAGACTCTGTGACTGTTAGACAGACTTGATTATCTTAAGGAAGTTCCGATGAATGGAGGTAGAATAGAACCTCAGAAAGAACTCCTAATATTTCACATCTGGTTCAGCTACTGAAAGCAAACGTAATTCTTAGTAAATTTCAGAGAGATTTTTCTTCATCTTCTTAGAGGAAAGGACGTCAAAAATCAGACATTTTATGATGCTTTGGCACTCGTTAAAAAGCAAAAGGGAAACCAAAGCTTATGCTAGACATACCCTGGATGGGAATACTTTTTAGGCAACATCGAAGCAATCTTATCTGTAAACTGCAAAAAACATCAGATAAGCATAAGAGGAATATGGATGGAAGCATTCATTCATCAAGAATTTGCACAGAAAGCAAATATAACAAAATAAAATAAAAACTGAGTAGCCCCAAACCTGAAGAACTGGACGATAAACAGCTGCAGCTAGATAAATGCCTTCCTCAGGTAAGACAGCTGCAGAACCATATCCCTCTTTTGATGCACCTTGGCCCTTCTTATTCCAGCCTTGAACTCCTGTAAAAGGCGATGGCAATGAACAAGACTCTGGTACACAGCAACTTACCTAAAACTGAGTTTACTTGCAACAAAAATAATAGCAGAGTTTATGTTGTAAAAAGTGAATTTGAGACAGCTCGATGCCTCATTTATCTCCTTCCTTGGCCCCAGACTTGGGTCACGTGCATTTGAACAAAATAGTATGCACAAGCAGAGGCCTTCAAACAGCACTACGAGAACATAAACTAACCGATCTGCAGTCTATTGTACCACGGAGGAGATATGTTCTATTCCCAGAAGTTCAATACCTCGCTCAAATAGCAGGTACCACCACCATCTCAGACACTCACACTTAAAATGAGATATTTTCAAGTTGCATTCGACTCATTGACCAAGAATATATCAGGATACATATGTCAATAAAGTATACAAGACAGGCACAGATGACACAATCAAATGAGAGACAACAAATGTTTTTGAACACCAGAAACCTAGGATCTATTTGCCTGAAACAATTTCCAAATAATCATTTACGTCGTTGAACATGCATGAAGCCTTTGATCTGATTGTTCTGAATAACGTATCAAAGCTACTTCGTTTACTTGATCCGATTTATTAGTATCCTTGATAGTAGGATAAGTAATGTCAGCATTTTCTTGATTATCAGTAAAAATCAGTGCAAGTTCGGGTTTTTCTTGATTGAATGTGATGATGCAAGGCGCGCCTTCTTCAATTCTATTTCTTTTTGTTCTAACTCATCAATCAATTTGTATGACAGCGAGGAACTTCTATACTGATTTCTTCTATTCCAGTAGAAATTTTTGGAATCGTTGAATTCGAACCTATAATTTCAAAGTGAAAGAGTTGGCATTAGCCATACCTTGGTTAGGAATGGAGACTGTGGTATCTGTAAAGCGAAAAGCAAAGGTAAGACCATCTTCTGACCCATTCCTGTGAATCAAATAGCACAGGGGGGGGGGGGCACAAACAATCAGAAGCAGTAAGTAGATGCAGAGATCATAAAAGCTAGATGTGCTTCAACAATCTCAATTCAAGTGCTAGAAGCTCAATGTTAGAGCCATGCCCTTGCCAAGTAGCATAATCGAAAATCTTTGGTGCTATGTTGCACCATTTTGTTGGCCAGTACTATCTCTTTGGAAAAAATGCTTTGCAGAGTGAAGGCACATCTAAGGCTCAGCCATAGTAGACAACAATGTGATAGAAAAAGGTTAGGGACAACATAAAAGGTTGTTGTCTTTAAGTTCTATATTCAGAAGTCCGGATAGATTCAGGTCGAGCTCCCTGGATAAAGGTTAGAAGCATCAATGTTTAAGGTTAAACGGAGGAAGTCGATCCAATGTTGTCTTTCTGCAACTTGATTCAGCTTTGACTAATGGGCAGGCAAGAAGCAGGCTTCGTGCTCTGGAAGAGTGGGGCAGGGGACACTCCACCACCCTTTTCATGTCAGAATCTTAATGGGGCCAATGAGAATCTGGACCTTCTTTGGAGGGGGCAGTGAGGATGTGAACATTGACGGCACTGGGGTGAACAAAGGTGGTCATCATTCGATATAGAGTTTGCAGTTTAATCATTAACTATCATTTGAATATGCACATAACAAGATTTGTTCTTTTCAGCGAACTATAATAGTTCCAAACCCATCTGGCTCATATTCAGCTTATTAGGAGCTTAGAATTAATCTTCTCAAATTTAAATTCACAAAAATTATGGAAGCTTCTGATAGATTTTCTGTTTCTTTTTTTTTAAATAACTGTGCAGCTGAAAACAGCCTCTCACAATTTAGAAGCCCTTTCAAAATCTAGAAGTTCCCCTTTTAGAGACCTCTTGCAGTAAAAATAAAAAATATCCGAGACGTTGTATCAATGAAAAAGGGCGTACTTCTCATGGAGTTGAACTCACTCTAATCCTATCATGTTTATCTAGCTCTTTTTCTATTTTCTGTCTCTTTTTAAGATTATCATTGGTGTGTCAAGTAAAATTAAGTCTTATAAAGGAGTTTCTTTAGTTTGGGACAGGGAATAAGAGTGATCATTAACTAAGTAGGAGTAAACTTGTAGGCCTAAGAAGATTAGTGGTCTCGGTAGCTTTGCTGACCAAAACACAAGTTTCAGAGGTTAAATGGCTCTGTCAAGAGTCAAATTCTTTGTAGCATGGAGAGGTCAAGAACAAGTCTGGCGAATGCCCTTAGAGGAATGGTTGGGATGCTTTGGAAGGACTTAATTCTTTTTGTGGGAGTCCCTGGGAAGTTAATATCAAGATTCTCTGACCTTCTTCCTTTGTTCTAAAATGTAAATTTGATGAAAGTGAATTCGCACTCCTTGGAAAGGGAATGGAGCATCATGAGGAGATGATAAATTATAAAATCATGAAAAGGCAGCCCCTGAATATCACTACTATACATATCCTTTACAAAGCACAGACACAAAAGCATAAACATCTTAACTACACAACAAAGCTCAGCAAGTTATCTAGCTCTAAAATGATTTAACGCACCTGTCTTCTTTAGAAGGAACCTTGCCTGCGAGTATTGCTGTCTGTACAGCAGCATCTGCGGATGCGGCTTCAGGAGTTGCTCGCAGAATCTCACATATAAGTTGTTGGCATTCGCTCTGTCCACCACAAAAAAGGGAACGAGAGAAAGAAGTTTTAAAATTAAACCATATAACTAGATGATCAAGCAGCTCTCTCTCATTGGCAAAATATAAATGAATGGAATAATGACATGCATGAAGAGATCAAAAACCGCAAACCTGTAAAACTGTCAGGGAAAATCCAACCGTATAGCCACCAGTCATCTCGGCTTCAGCATTGCAGGTTATATCAGTCACCATTGATTTGGGTGTGTTGACGTCAGCATGTTGACTGGCCTTTGATTCAAGGAGCTCTCCAATAATAACATGATTCTCTAGCCAGGGATAATAAACATTAGTGTCCCAGAAATCACACGTAAAACTACAGAAAGAGCAAATATATTGACTCTCTACACTTTCACAGCTTTATTGCATATGAAATTCTAGAGTTTGCTCATAAGGGACAGTTATTGTTCTGGAATTTGGATATGAAAAATATCTTATTCACCAAAATATACTAGGATTAGTTAAAGATTTGTCTCTTACCAAATATTCTAATAATAGCATCAAGAATTGAATTCAGAAGTTCTCTAGCAGCAGACTGTGCAGCTCCCATGGGTGCCATCACTGGTGTCACAGGGCTAACCGCCAACAAAGTCACAGTAAGTGATACCCCATTTGAATGCTTATGTTTGGATAGCTGATATGATTCCAGTTGTTCCTTCAGAGTTTGTAAAGAAGACGAATACGTTGTCAGGCCAATTCCAGGCCTGGATGCACTGATGTGCTCTGCATGACTTTTGATCTTGGACGTAATGACCTCACGAATTGTAGGCCTCAACCTCTGGCTAACATCATTTCAGTAGCAGCCAAAGAAAAGAATAAGTCAATAAATTCAAGAAAACCTTGAAGACAACCAGAAACTGCCCCGCTACCAATTTTTGGCAGAAATTGAAATTAAACATCAACCAATCAAATCAAAATAAGGGCTTCAACAAGTGATGAACTTACTCACTCATTTAAAAAATCATAACAAAACAGAAGAAGGGAAAACAAAATGCAGGCAGGAGCCCACAGTTATCAGCGAACTGTATATCTCAGAAAGATATTATTGGTTTTGCATTCTGACGCAAACAAAAAGGAATATTGTTTTTGTATTCTGTCCATTTTCACCAGTGCACAGAAGATCAATAGAAGCAATTCGCATTCAAAGCCCTAAGATATCCCTGCCCTCCCCGTAGTATTAGTTATAAAATACTGAACTTAGCCAAAAATTTCAAAACCCATGGTACTGTAGCTCTGGCGATTAGTGAAGTGCCCCACACCTTACCCCCTCACCGATTCGTCCGCTCACTGCCGCCGGCCACCACAGTCAGGCCTAGCCTCCGTCGCCGTCGATCCCATCTTCGAAGTTCACCGGCGGGCTATTTGGAAGCGTCAGTGAACGGTAATCTCCAGTCTCTCTCTCTCCCTGTTAAGGGGTCTCGAACCCAGCTGCTGGCCGGTGAAGGTAGGGTGCTTGGGGTGGCCATCGGAGGATTAACTGAACTCTGGTGAACTTTGGGTCTCCGGGAGTCGCCGGGTGCTCCCTCGCCGATCGCCGGTTGGTGGGATTTCGAAGGAAAATTAGCGTTTTTTCAAGGTTATGTGCGGAAGGGGAGGCTTCTGGACTTAGCCACTCAAGGGGTTGGGCTTACCGGGACTTTCTGTCGTCGCCGGACCGTGACTCCGATCACCGGCGAATGTTCCGGTGGCCGGAGCCTCGCCGGAAACTGCTGCTCATTTTTCTCCGGCTTCTTCTACCCTTTTCTGTCCCTTGGCATTGTGGGGATCTCCAGCCAGCCTCGGTATTGTTGCATAAGCTGGGGCAGCACCTGTGCTTGAGTTTGTGCTTGATTTTCTAGCTCCTGTTGTTCATGAGAAGGGGATACAAGAAGCTTTTGGCTATTGAAAGCAAGTCTTTTGTTTTGAGTGTGGTGGGTTTTAATGAGGATATTTTGAAAATATCTGAGAATGGTAGGGGAAGGAGGTACTCTATCTTGTTACCTGAAGATGTTGTTTTATGGCTGTTGAGAGCCTGGACGAGGTTTAGAACTTCTCAGTTTGCTAATTGGCGCAACCAAATGAGAAAAGGCTCGAGAGCTTTTATGCTGGAGTCTCCAAGTAATTGAGCTGGAAAGTACCTTCAACTTTCAGTGTTTTCTGAGGGGAAACGCTCCTTTGTGATTCTCCCTGCAGGACGGAAGGAATGGGGGTGGTACAAAATGTTCGGCATTACTGCGGAACTAGTCGGTCAGGTTCCATTAGCTCCTCCAATTAAGCCGAGCACTTCGCCCCCCCCCTCCTTCATCCTCCTTAGTTACGATTCCTCCTTCCCCTCCCCTGACCGAGTGCTGCCCCAAGTGTGGTTTCAAGGGAAAGCCAGCTTCATTTCGCAGGTCTTATGCGGAGGTGGTTTCTTCTTCAGCTGTGAGGAGAGGTAAGGAGGTGAGTGATGAGGGTTTTACTCTTGATCAGGCCAAGCTGTTGGCGGTGCAAAGGAGGGGTTTATCTTCTGGGAATGTTAGGTTGAACCAGCAATGCCTAAATTGCGATTCGGAGCCTAAGAGGGCTAAGGTTTACTCTCGTCGAATCGATCCCTTGGCTTTAAGTGGAGGGTCAAGGGGGGAATCCTCTCGGAGAAGGTAGACTCGGGTGGCGTTGATGCTTCTACAGATGCTCTCCTTGCTTCTATCCTTGATTCCCAGCTGGACTCCTTGTCCTCAGCTGGAACTTCTTTGTATGACCCTGCTAGTTTTGAGGCGGTCATCAATGGTTAGCTTTCCAGGGATATGGGTTTCGCTTGGACTAAGGGCCTCTCAGTTGAAGTCTCATACGCGTCGAAGGGTCTTGACATGGGTTTACACCCTAATGTTGCCCCCCCCCCCCCGGTTTCTCCCCCGACCCTGGCCATTCTTCCTAGGTTCAGGGGTCTTGGGGATCCCCTCCTCATCTCCTCTTTCTATGGAGGGGAGTCCTTTTCCTTTGAGGGGAGGCTTGGACGTTAGTGCTCCCCGTGAGGTTATAAGGGATGCACTTGCCTTGTGTGCAGTACCGCGGAATTTGGAAGGTTGTTCAGGAGATGAAGGTGCAAGGGGGGAGCTTGAAATGCACGAACCCTTTGTTCGCAGAGGGGCCCAGTCATGGTCGAAACATTTGGAAGCCCCTCTTGCAGTCGATTTCTCTTTCGTTCAAAACTCCAATGAAAATTTTTCTGTTGAAGATGTATGGGACGATCATCATGTGAATTCTGATAAGGTTTCTAAATGGGTAGCCTCCAAAATCCAAGGTATAGCTTCTTGTATTGGTGTGGCCGTTTCAGGGTATGAGACCGAGGTGATTCAACTTCTGTCTAGAATTGAAAGGAGCAATCGTGTCCCGAAGCATAGTGTGGTTAGAACACCCCTGACTACTAGAAAACAAAGAGAACTTCGAAGGCTTGAATTCGGAGTGAACTATGAAAGAGATAATGCCTCTTCCAGTGGGCCTCTAATACCTTATGTTTAGAATGATTTCCTGGAACGTGAGGGGCATTAATGACCATGACAAAAGAACTTTGCTTAAAAGTTTTTTGAGAGACTGGAAATGTAACCTTGTGTGCCTTCTAGAGACAAAAATGGAGGTTGTTTCTCTCCTAGATGTTCGAGCTTTATGGGGAAATCAATCTGTTGATGTTGTAGCTGTTAATGCAGTGGGCTTGTCAGGGGGTGTCCTTGTTATGTGGGACAAGAGTGTGTACTGCTTGGTGTCAACTTTTTGTGATGACTTCTCGATTTCGTGCGTTCTTCATTCGGTCGAGAGTGGTTTTGATTGGGCTTTTATAGGTGTGTATGGCCCTCAATCTAGGAATGACAAATTGAGATTTTGGGAAGAGCTCTGTTCTATCAAGGACAAGAGGTCCGGACCTTGGTGTGTAGGTGGGGATTTCAACGAGATCTTATACGCTCACAAGAGGAGCTCGGGTTTTAATCCCTCTAATTCCACGGAGGAATTCCATAGCTTTATTAATAGCTGCGCCCTTGTTGATTTGCCTTTACAAGGAGGAGACTTTACTTGGTGTAGAGGTGGCGAGGTTCCAGCCCACTTAAGACTGGACCGCTTCCTCATCTCCGTAGATTGGGAGGATAATTTTTCTGATGCTATTCAAAAAAGGCTGCCTAGGCCTCTTTTTGATCATTTCCCAATTTGTTTAGAAAAAGGGTCTTCTCAGAGGGGGAGAATCCCCTTTAAATTTGAGAATATGTGGCTGCACGTTGAGGGTTTTAGGGATCTTATTAAGAGATGGTGGGAAGAGGCGAGTGTTGAGGGCTATGCGAGTTACGTGGTTGCGAAAAAATTGAAGGTGATCAAAACGGAAATCAAGAAATGGAACAGAGAGGTCTTTGGGGATATCAAGGTTCGGAAGTATAACCTCATTGATTTTATTAACCAACTGGACTTTAAAGAAGAAATGTCTGGTCTTTCTAATGAGGAATTGGAGCAAAGAAAAGCCGACAAAGATGAGCTAGCGAGAGTCATTCTTATGCATGAGATTTCCTGGAGACAAAAGTCGAGGGCTTTATGGCCTAGAGTTGGAGATCGGAATACCAAATATTTTCATAAAGTAGCTACTCTTCGTAGGAAATTCAACTCTATGTCTGCTGTGGTTGTGGATGGGAACCGGTATGAGGATAGGGATGAAATGAAATCTTCCATCTTTGGGTTCTACAAGACCCTCTTCACTGAGTCAAAACCGTGGAGACCAAAGGTTGACAACTTGAGAATGCCCTCCTTAACTATTTCTGCTAGAGAGGGCCTTCAGTCGAAGTTCTCAGAGGAGGAAATTTTGAAAGCTTTTCATGATTGCTGTGGTGATAAATCTCCAGGCCCAGATGGTTTGACTATGGCTTTCCTCCAGGCGAATTGGGACACTCTTAGGAGTGATGTTCTAAGGATGTTTTTAGAGTTTTAACACGGGGAAATTTGTGACAAGCCTCAATGCTACTTCCATTGGTTTGATACCTAAGAAAGCCAATGCCGAGGATATTCGAGATTACCGACCAATCAGTTTGATCGGTTGCATTTATAAGCTTCTTTCTAAAGTTTTGGCCCAAAGATTGAGAGGGGTAATTGGGTCTCTTATCTCAGAGAATCAAAATGCCTTCGTAGGAGATCGTCGGATTTTGGATGCCGTTCTCATTGCAAATGAACTCATTGACTCGAGAATCAAGTTCGGGATTCCGGGAGTTGTTTGCAAGCTGGACATCGAAAAGGCCTATGACCATGTTAACTGGGAATTTTTGTTGTATGTCTTGAGCAGAATGGGGTTCGGAGAGAGGTGGATCACTTGGATTCGACATTGTCTTTCTTCAGCCTCCTTTGTAATTCTTGTCAATGGCTCTCCTACAGAGTTTTTTTCAGCTTCTAGAGGACTTCGCCAAGGGGATCCTATCTCTCCTCTCCTATTTTTGTTGGTCATGGAGGTTTTCATGAGAATGCTACTTGCAGCCACTTCAGCTGGTCTCATTTCTGGGTTTTCAGTGGGCCGGAGGAACGCAACTATCATTAATGTATCCCATCTTCTCTTTGCCGATGATACAATCATTTTTTGTGACAATGATTGTGAACAGATGGTGAATTTGCGTTGTATCCTCATTTGGTTTGAGCCAGAGTCGGGGCTACGGGTCAACTTGGCTAAGAGCTCTATTTTGCCGGTGGGTCAGGCGGACAATATCCATTTGCTAGCGGGTGTGTTAGGGTGCCGAGTGGATTCTTTTTCTACCTACTATCTAGGTCTTCCTCTGGGAGCAAAATTCAAAGATAAATCTATTTGGGAGCCAGTAGTGGAAAGATTTGAGAAAAAGCTCTCTGGATGGAGAGCCAACTATCTTTCCAAAGGTGGGAGACTCACCCTCACCCGTAGCGTCCTCTCTAGCATCCTTACATACTACCTGTCTCTTTTTCCTATTCCGACTTCTGTAGCGGCCAAGTTTGAAGCCATTCAAAGGAAGTTTCTTTGGGGATCTTTTGGTGGCGATTTCAAGTATCACCTGGTAAGATGGGACGTTGTTAAACTTTCCTTATCAGAAGGAGGGTTGGGAGTCAGAGACCTGAAACTCGTTAATGAGGCATTGGTGGGTAAGTGGCTATGGAGATTCATGAATGAGAAATCCAGCCTTTGGAGGAGGGTGATATGTTCTAAGCATGGGGAGGAGAGACTTGGGTGGTTTTTGTCTAGACCAAACGGTCCCTATGGGGTTAGCCTTTGGAGATTTATTTGTAAAGGATGGGATACATTTGTCTCTCATCTATCTTTTGAAGTGGGTATTGGCTCTACCATTTTGTTTTAGCATGATCGATGGTGTGAAGGCGCCCCTCTGAGGGACCTTTTCCCTTCTCTTTGTGCGCTAGCGGAGAACAAAGACGCTACTGTGGCTGATTATTGCGATAATGTGTCGGGCTCGAGCATTTGGTCACCTATCTTTATTCGAGATGCCCTAATGGATGTCGCCTCCCTTTTAAGCTTGCTGAGGAAGCTGAATGGAATGCCCATCAGGCAATCCCCTCTTGATTTAGTCAAATGGGATCTCAATCCCAAAGGGTGCTTCACGGCGAAGTCTTACTATTTGAGACTTGCCTCTGGGCCTTCTACTTCTTTGCATTTATGGGAAAGGCATTTTCCATGGAAGCTCATTTGGAGATCTCTGGCTCCTTTTAGAGTGTCCTTTTTTGTTTGGGAGGCTACCCATGACAGCATGACTTTTGACAATTTGCAAAAGAGGGGTAAGATCTTGGTGAATTGGTGACCATTATGCAAGGCTACAGCAGAATCGGTGGAACACCTATTGCTTCATTGTCCGTTTGCAAGAGCTCTTTGGGATCTAGCTTTCAATTGCTTGGGAGTTTCTTGGGTCTTGTCCAAATCTATTTTGGAACATCTCTACGCATAAGAGGGTTTTTTTGGTAGAAAAGCAAAGATGAGAATTGCTAGACTATTTCCTTATGCTATTTTTTGGAGCATTTGGCGTGAGAGGAATCGAAGAGTCTTTGAGGATGAGGAGATGCCACTTCAATGTTTTAAAGATTATTTTATCAAGGCTCTCTATTTTTGGGACAAAGGGAACTTATGTCACTCTCCTCTTGATCTCTTAGATTTTGTGGATTTGATGCATTTGGGTTGTACATAGCCTGTTGTATGATGCTATCTTTGCATCCATTCTTTTGTTAATATAATTTCTTTTATTTTCCTGATCAAAAAAAAATTAGTTATAAAATACTGAATCATTCCTGTACTTTCAAACAGGGATCTAGATCACAAGCATTAAGCGGCGAACATTTTGTAGCTCCCCATAAAAACTTAGCAGACAGATACACTTAGAAATGCTCCAACACCCCCCCCCCCCGAGGGGTGTGAGGAGCAAGAGGTGCACTATTAGGACCTTTGTCAATATAATTATGGTAGGTTATCTAAAAACTTTAGGGCGTTTGTCAATATTTTTATGGGAGGTTATAGCACTTTCTTTTTCTTTCTTTATGTTTGATACAGAAAGGTCAAGATTTTAAGAAAAGGGCAGACAAAAAGAGGGAGAGGAGCAACATGAAGCTTTTGGGTTCCTTTGTATTTCAGTTACAGATGTCCCATAGAAGACTCTTGTCAGCAAGGACCTAATAAGAATGCAAATAGACAACTCTAGGTTAGGATGGAAATTCAATGGACTTTGAGAGAGCCATGTGACCCCCCACCCCCAAAATGCAACGCGACAAAAATGGAAAACGCCAGTTCACTACCTCCCACCTCCTCATGCAAGTATGTCACACATCACGCAGACAGGAATATGAAATATTAATGTTCTTTTAGGCAAACAAAAGATTTCATTGGACAGGAAATATTTTCCAGCAAAATCAAGGGATCATCATCAAATAAAGGCATCATCATCAAATAAAGGCAAAAGACCAAAAAGCTAAAAACTAAGTTACCCTTGCCTCCCAGCCGTGTTGAATGTTCAAAAGATCATATCTGGGCCAAGAAGTTGTTACCGGTAAGCGGCCATATTGTCACCAAAATCTTCACCTTGCTCCAAACAACCCATAGAGGTGAAGTTTGATTGTCAACAATGTAAGTATTGTGCAACAACCACACCCCAATACAACAGAATCACACAATCCCAAAAGGCTCTCCCTTCTCCTCCAAAAACCAGCCACTGAGAAATGCACAAACTTGGAGGATACGCTGAATATCATCAAAATAGCAGGCTCGAATGCTCCAAGAGTAGGCGCAATAAAGCAAACAATTTTTACTTGTATCCAAAACAAGAAACACCAAATGAAAACATTGGGAGAAATAAACCTTCATAAGTCGTTACGCTTCTATCATTGTTACTATCAATCTGATTGAGGAGCAGAAAGCAGAACCTTCACCATCGAGTGTTTCCCTCGCACGGAGGACACTCAAGGAATCAGGTTGTTGGGAAGTTATGGGATTTGTTTAAAGGATCATAGGACAAAGTGACTGAATAGGGTTGGAATTATCTAAGCCAGATCATGAGTCAACTCGATCGGAAACTCTTGGGCTTAGCTCAGAAAATTCTACATCTGGCTCTTCCCCAAGGTATGGAACCCAATGACGGAAGCCAAGCCCAAGGAATCTCAGCTCATGAGCCTATACGAGCAAATAACAAAAAGAGGTTATGCTATTTTGTGTCAGTATTGATAGTTTTCTTTAAATAAATGTGCGTGTGTGATTTTATACACACACACATATGCACATGTGCATGTATATACATAAGTATGCACGTGTGTGCACGCATGCATGTATACAGTGGGAATCAAACGAGAACCACTCCAGATGAGAAGTAGTTAATAAATGGGGACTTTTAATATAAGTGGCTAAACATTAAACTGATGATTTTGCCCCCAACAAAAGAAGAAAAAAATCCGCATTGCTGGCCACAACAAACAGACAATGGCGCCACCAAACTCATCAACTCAATTGTCCCAATAGTTCCTCAGCACCCCCCCCCCCAAAAGTCTCATTAATGACCTAACTCAGATATTATATTGTTATTATTTACCAAACTTCGTCTACTTTACTCTGCATTTGAGGTATGGAACTTGATACCTTAGGAATGATGGAGGGATATCAAGCCCCTTGATGTGGGTTTTTTTTTGGGGGGGGGGGGGGGGGGGGGGGGGTTGATACAGAGGTTGTCAGGTTGCGAAGGCTGTCATATGTACAGGTATCAAGTTCCATACCGTAAGTGTTCCAACCAAACACCGAACTTAGCCACCTTAAGACACAAAGTTCCATTCCATATTGCCCAACCAAAACCAAATAGAGGACATTCCATCATGGTGTAACCAATCTGCAGAGAATTCTATAAATAGCATGTAACATACTGCACACAGCAAACATCAACTTCTAAGATATCCTTTTATTCATTCAAATGTAGCCTAAGGCAACTTACAAAGAGGTTTACCGTTAAAATGCATCCTAGCAGAAAAAAAATCTCCACCTTATGAACAAGCAAATCCAATCAGGACTAGACCGGATAAATAACTCCCTGAAGTAGGAGCGTGTAGGCTCCTCCTACTCATACACAAACTGACCAGCTGAACCATCAAGGCAACAATGCTATGGGAACCGTAATCAAGGGACTAGCATTCATGAGTCATAAAACGAAAACTTGAGCCAGATATGACATCCCTATTGCAGAGCACTAATATCAGGAAACGTCAGATATAATTACCATATTATAGCACCTGCAGCAGCAACCTTGCCAAGCCTGCACAAACACTCGACCATAGTCTGCAGATATTTCACATGCACAGAAGCATCACTCTTTTGCATAGTCTCCTGCAATCCGACAAATGGCCTAAAGCTTAGCATCATATACATTGGAAAAACTATACTAAAACAGATATGAGATGTGAAATCCCCATACAAGAAATTCATCAGGTGTAGCCAATGAAAGCCATGGTGGAAGTTGGCTAGATAGTACTCTGCTCTTTGCAAGCCCAATAGCCCCACCATTAGTCAATCTATCTTCCTCATCATGTCCAGCATAAGAACTACATAATATCAAAGGGGGGAAAATAAAAGAAACATAAGTACAATGAAAAGGGCAAGGGCCAACTTTCTATAGATGTGCATCTATGTATAACTTTAAAAATGAGGACACGTAGGGCATAGACCTGATAAAAATTGAACCGACCCAAACCTGCCTTAAAAGCTAAAACTTTCGGCTTAGAACATGATTTTCTCGACCCGAATAAGAAATAAACGGAATGTTAAAAACCCACAAATTAGCAAGAAACCTGACCCAAACCCTTTCAAAAGGTGGGCAGGACAATCAAAACAATAATCCTTTATTTGTGCCATGTTGACTAAGGCTTTATTAGTTGATTGTATTAGCTGTAAGTTATTTGTATTAGCTGTTAGTTGTAGCTGATTGTATTAGCTGTTAGCTATTTCTAGAAAAACTGTTTCGTAAACTTAGTTGTTTCTAACAAGATTGTTTTGTAAAATTCTGCCTATACTCTTAACTTTTATAACTTTACCCAATTTTCGTTATAAAAATACTTTTGTTCATCTTTGACTTAATTTTCTTTTAAATAGTATTTGAGACTTACATGATATAAACCTATTTGTCTATTATGTATGAGAAATTAACATAACGTATTTGACTATTTTTTTTGGGGGGGGGGGGGTAAGTAATCAAAGATGTATATTAAAAGGACACCAAGGGGATGTCACGCATGTACAAAAGGGGCATTGCAAAAAACATTAGGCCCTTAAGCTCTCATCCATTATGCAATCGATGAAAGCCAAAAAATTTAACTCTTTGCCACCACTAAGCCCCACACTCCAACTATACAACAACCTCAAAAAATAGAGCTCGAAATCTTGAAATGACGAGATTTTGTCCTCGAAAATACAACTATTTCTCTCCTTCCAAGTAGCCCACCATATAGCTAAAGGAATCATGTTCCAAACTCCAAGGACCCAGCTGTTCTTCATCCTTCTCCTCCAAGCCGCCACCACATATCTCACTTTAGAAGGTTAAACCCAACTAATCCCCATAAGCGAGAGAGATAAATCCCAAAGAGAAGAAACCCACCGACAGTGTACAAGAAGATGATCCACGGTTTCTTCCTCCTCCAAACACATGGAGCATCTACTTACTTATTTGATGAATTTTAGAAAATATTATTTGATGAATCTTGGATGGTCATACTATTTAAATTAATGCTTCTTATTGTAATATTTTCTAAAATTTGATGAATTTTAGAAAATATTACAATAAGAAGCATTAATTGAAATAGTATGACCATCCAAAACGTGGTCCTTTTAAAAAAAATTGTTAAATTTTTGTTGTGAGTGGCATTTACAGTAATTTTGTGAAAATTGTCAGTAAATATGGTCATTTTAGTGATAAATATCAAAAAGTTCTTTGAAAAAGCTACTTCAAAGAACTTTTATAAATTAGCTTTTTGGGTACAAAAATCTCTTCAACCAAACACTGCAAATAGCTTTTTGGTAATAATCAAATAGCTAAGAGTGTCAAAAAGCTCTTTTGGGGGCTAAAAAGCTCATTACCAAACCATGGCCTGAATGTTATATCCCTTCCTTTTACCTTGTCGTTCTTAATAATAATGATCATTCATTATATTGCATCACTTAGAAAAGCACAACACAATTTCACAACCGTTCACAAACACTAATATCCTTTCCTTTTTCGGCTTCGTTCTCATAACATGACATCATATATAAAAAAAAATACATAATATAGTTTCAACCTATGTTGCTCGGACTCGGGTATGGAGTGTAAGATACGGGTACATATTCGTGTGTCTGACTCTGTGTAAGCAAAAAGTAACGATACGGGGATTTGTGTCCAAAACTTGGACTCGGGTACGAGGACACAGGTACTTAGATACCAATAGACACCAAGGACACTAACATTTAATGGACATTTCAATAATTGCATAAATAGAAAAAAAATTAAAGAAGGTAAGAATCATATCTTATATTCTCAAATTAGGATACACTTTTTTTCTTTTTTCTTTTTTTTTAACCAAAGAAACTTAGCTTACTAATGGTAAAAGATTTGAATAATTTGACGCCAGAAAGTGAACAAAATAACTCCATTACAGTGACTTTTTTAAAGCAATAAAATAGTCTTTCCCAACTAGTGGGTCCCGAAAAAAGCAGTAGTTTTTGTTTTCCAAATTCCTTCTTTCCCAAAAGCTAAAAGCTGAAAGCAACTCATCAGGTAGAAAGGAACAGGTCATCTTCATCTTTCTTCTCCTTCTTCTATGGCTACATCACCGCAACTGTTGAGACGTGCCCTAGAGGTTGCTTA
>JACYFF010031954.1:7670555-7688055 GCA_017589665.1 Selenicereus undatus | reverse complement strand
CTTGGTTCAAAGGCATATAATGCACAGAAGGCTCACAGAAGTCTAACACTGATCTCAGGAAAGAAGGCCATAATCTGGGAGCTTACACTCATAGCAAGTGCAACCCCACACACCTTACGACAAATCACAGGGAACACTACTTCCATAAAGCCCTAGCCCCAATCATGATTGAATTGAATTTCCAACGGAAATAAAAGAAGAGCAATAGGCTGGAGTGCTGGACCAAGGTAGACTAACTGCAAATTCTAAAGCCGAAGAGGGAGGAGAAGTGGAAGATCTAGGAGTAATCAAGTTCACAGCACCAGAGGCACCAACAGAGGGAAGTTGTCCGCTGATTTTAGCTTCAAACGTAGCAGGATAAAAGGAAGTAACTCCAAAAGGAGTAGCGGAGTTCAAATGCGCATTGAGAAGTGAAGCAAGGAGAGCATCTGGAGTTCCTCTCGCACCATACCCACCCGAATCCTCAGTGCCTAAATAATCTCTGTTACGTTCCCTTGATCTTAAGCTATTAGTGCAAGTATGACGGACATAAACCTGAGTGCTTCTAGGAGTTGAGATACACCCTGGATTGCCCAAGCTCTTAGCATCAGCAAATGAACAGAGAAAACAGGCTGGTTCTCTAATAAAACAGCACCCGAGCGGAGGAGGTGTAGGAACGATAGCATCTACCATAGAGTCAGATGGATGGGGCGAAAACTTTTTCAGTTGAATCGTCAATCTCAGCAATGACGTCAAAAATTTTGAAACCATCCCCATTCATTCCACCTTGCTGGGAAAACAACAGAGATGCTCATGCCTCTTTAATTTCAGAAAGCTGCTAGAACTTGCCAGCTCGATTGCTCTTGGCCTCTAATATGCAAATTCTCGACCCTCGGCGCATCTGATTACACCCATTAGCAGACTCAGAATTACGAAATTTACCCCAAGCCTTCTACAATCACTACGCCACGTGCTCAAGCAACAGGACACAGAACCTTCTCCCCCCTACATTCTCAGAAATTTTAAAAACCCTCTCCCCACCACACTCAAATCAAAAGACTAATTTCAACAGCCAGAAACTTCTTACAGCCTCCTCTCATACTCGGATCCACAACAGCCCCTAAAAAATACACCAGAAAGAAGAAAGAACTCAGACGGCAAAAGGCCCACCACCGAAACCTCAACTGAAAAAGTGGCCATAACTTCCAACGGAGACCTATACAACAGCAACAGAGCCGCAGCAACGGAGAAACCTGGCAACCACAAAGGCAGAGGAAACAGGAACAGAATACCCACGAAACGAAGAAGACCTAAACACAAGAGAACATCCACAGATAGCAGGAAGAACGCACCGGCAACAGCAAGCAGTGACACCGGCCGGCGAGGGTGAACAGACCGGCTGAGGCTCCAAGAGACCCAAGGTCCGGCGGACCTAAGGCGTCGCTCTGATGACCTCGGAGCCCGCCTAAACAAGCACCCTGCGCTCATCCCAAAGAATTCTCTTGCATTGTCTCGCACTCATGCCCAACTAATTATGTATCACCTTTCTTAATCTTGTTTTATGCATGCATTCAGAGATTTCACTCTTGTTTTTTTTTTATGAGTAATCAAGAGATGCATTAATAGACACCGAGGGCATGTTGCTCATATACAGAAGGGGCAAATACTAAAACATCATGCCCTCAAGCTCTGTGCATAACATTATCTACAAAATCCAAAAAGTTCAAATTAGTTCCACCATGTAGAACGTGACTCCAAAAGGTTGTCTCCGTCTGACCACAAAGTCACGGGTTCGAGCCGCAGAATCAGCCACTGACAAAGTCAGGTTAGGCTCTCTACAATTTACCCCTTGGGGTGCGGCCCTTCCCCAGACCCTGCGTGAACGCGGGATGCTTGTGCACCGGACTGCCCCATGTAGAACGTGACTCCAACTATACAACGTTCTCAAAAAGCAGTATTTGAATCTTGAAAGGGCATTTCTTTGCCCTCAAAAATCCCTCGGTTCCTTTCCTTCCAAGTAGTCCACCAAATAGCCATAGGAATCATCTTCCGAATTCCTAAAGCCCAACACTTTTTCATCCTTCTTCTCCAAGCCACCAACACATCTTTGGCCTTCAAAGGTCACACCCAATGAACACCCATCAAGGAGAGAGCCAAATGCCAAAGCGAGGAAACCCAACGACAATCCACATGGAGGTGGCAGACTGATTCTTCCTCCTCAAGGCACATAGAGCACCTACTTGGCCAATGAAAATTTCTTCTTTTACGTAAGTCCTTTGTGGGAATTTTTTTTCTTTGGTGGCTGCCTAAGCAGGGGGAAAAACAAGCTTCAGGAGGAGCTTTTGACCTCCAAATGGCATTTCCAGGAAAATCAGAGCAATTCGACCGATCATCACTGCATGTTTGATGAAATGCTTGAGAGAGTTTTCATCCTATCTCTCATCTTAAGTGTGCCTTTGGTGGATAATAAGACCTTATTGTGAAAACAAATAGGATCTTCAATAGGTCTGACTGGTCTGTAATACATTTAATCCTTGTATGTTCAACCTCATGAAAATAGATGGTTAGTGAAATAGTGTACTAGGATTAGTCCTTGACAATTGAAAAAGGGCAACGGGAAGGGCTTAACTATGTCATCAACCTTCGTTGATACATGTTACTATGTTAGGCAAGAGAAAAGGGGGTTAATCTTCAAACAAAATGCCATAACCCGTAGTGCAAATTCCAACCCGAGGTTTTAAACTATCGGTTTGTCATCCTAAGTTTAGTGATTTGCTTTAGTTTAATCATCCGAATACAAATCTCTATCACTAGCTTAAATACTTCAGAAATTTTGGTATTTGGAACACAAATTCCCTGTGGAGACGAACCGTACTGAGCACGTCATACTACCTTGCACATCTGTGCTCTAGCAGTTAATATTTTACATTGAAAAAACACCTAACACTAGTTTGCCCAAATACTAATATTTAGATGCTTAGTGTTTTAACTTGGTCAACATGTTATTCCAAACATTGCTGCCATACACAACCTTAATTTTCCTCACAGATCAGAGCGCCAAAAAAAGTGGCAGTGAACTTTCACAATAAAATGCATATCCCCTATGAGAATTTGAGTTAGCCTAACAAAATTTTGCTCGTTCTCTTTTCAGGATGTGACTATTTCCCCAAGGATGCCCATTTGGCATCCAACTCTTTTAGTTAATTTATAAAAAAAAAAATTCCCCATCAAAAAGATAATATTTAAAGAAAGGGAAATTCCACCACGTTGACTGAAGCATATTTGACATTAGTAATCCAAACCTTCATCATATAAGGCACTTAAATCCCTCTCTTACCAGAAAAGGTGACTACAATGAAAGAATCACAACCCTAAATGGCATGGGAAATGGCATTATACAATAGAATGCATATCCCATTAGGGAGCCTAAGTGAGCTTTAATAGATTGACATCATATGAACCACCAACCATTGGCTTTTACCCGTTGTTAGCAGGTAACAAAAGAAAGAACAAAGGTAATGAAAAGAAAAGACATAGGAAAAAGAAGAATAGGGCCCTAGACAAAAAGAGAGAACAAAAACTGGGACTGAACTCATTCCTCATCAAGGTTATTGCAAATGTCACATATTTGGAACAGTGACATACACAAACCACCCGGGGTTACTAACTTTCACAATTGAACATCCAGCTTCCAAAGATACCAAAGCCACGCAGATGGAACATGTCTTCCAAGTTTTGCTTAGGACATGAGATGACGGATGCAAGAGAATGAAGAGATACTTCACCATGCCACAAACAGTTAAGTGTTCAAAACATCCAAAATCGGATAGACACAACAACAAAAATGTGAACTCCACTGAGGGTAAGTCCAAAGGAGGGAAGACACCTACAGAAGTACTCCAAACTAGCAAGCAAGCAGAAAGGTTGCTTTCAAAAGCCAGTGATACGGGACATGCTTAGTAACTAGCAAAGTGTCACAGAAGGTTTTTTTTTTTTTTAAAGGAAAGTCAAGTGTCACAGAAAGTTAATAAGTTAGGGGGAAAAAAGGGATGAAAAAAATCAAGAAGAAATGAGAAAATACAAATAAACGGCAATAATACTAACAAAGAATACAAATAAAACTAAAATAGTTATAGCAACAGCAACAGCCAGGTTAAACCATTCATTTTTTCCAAATAAAATTCACGGATCCCATTCGGTCTTTAAAAATATTACACAATCACCCTATCTTTATTTTTTTTTAGGCCATCTATGAATAGCCGCATGCTGCATTTGCAATTAGTGCCGGATACAAAAATCTTGTATACGATTTAGGTTTTGAACGACAAGGGTAGCTCCAGGTCAACATACGAAGTTTCAACTATCGACTGACCACCAACCAAAAACCAGGAAGAAGGATTGGTGCATGTCCATACGATTACAATAGCAATGAGTGATGTACTGCTTGTTGCAATCCAGGGCCATCCATGTGGCCATGTAACCGTCACATGAATATAGTATTGCACTACTGAACAAAATGCATAGTATCATGTTTAGACTTTAGACAATTAGACAGAATGCTCCTAAAACTCAAAACAAAGGTTTCCATCCCAATCAAATTACTTAGCAGGTTGTACAATAGTCATGAGATAGGCCAGAACAATACATACCTATAGTCACCCTTGTTATAAAGATGTGCATGCAAGTCCTCCAAAACCTTATTGAAAATAACTCCACGCAACTTTGTTAACTCAGATTTAACATCTTGAAGAGCGCCAACCTAGGACAAATATAAAGTACATTATGTCCTCCAGTGCTAAATGCAGTTCATTATATGCAAGTCAAACTGCTTAACAAACAACACGCAAATTGGCAACAGAAAGACTAAATTCCCTGGCAAGATAAACCATAAACAACGCATGCAATGGGAAAAGAAACAACATTAAAAACTTCGTTATAAAAACTTGATCATATAACAAATAGTACTGCATCAAATAGAATTTCCTGCCTCCGTCTTCAACAACAGCTACAAGCTCTACCTTAGTTACATCACACCCAACCATCCGAGTGCCAGCTCAATACAAGCATTCCCAAAACAAGATTGTTTTTTGAAATAATCTCCTCCAATACTTCTCCATCTAAGGGGACCCATGCAGTGATCCTGCATACTGGACAACAACTCATGCACCATAGTCAAGCTTCAAGGATGAACCAAGTCGAACAGGACTCTCAGTGTGATATGAACAGGAAGAGCGTTTCTTAAGTATCGTCTGCTGGAGAAGGTTTGGAGCAAGTAAGACCAATCTAAGCTTTGGAATGTGGTGTCCGCGGGTAAGATTTCTAAATTTCACCTATGGAAAAAGTCGGTTTGAGACAAAGGGTTCGATTTCAGACGGATGAATCGCAGCAGGAATTGTCTTCTAAGATCCAGTTTGGCCTTCCCTCTCTAAAACTATTTCTATTTTTCTAAAAGCATTCTTCAAGTTTCAAAAAGCCTAGCTTGTCACAAAATATTTCTAAAAAACAAACAGTTTGGCCTAACTTCTTAACAATTATTTTTACTTTACTTGAGTGAATTAAATTATCCTAAAAATAAGCCAAAGATTATCTCGTTTTCAGATTCGATCAGTTTCTCTGTCTCTCCCTCTTTCTATACCTTGATGGGGTTTATGGTCTTGTCAAAAGGCAATAAAGATTCAAGCAGGGAACATCGCACAAACCTTTGTCGACGTCTGCTCAACAATTAGGCACTGGCACAACATAAGTAGCACTTGTGTACCATTAATTCTAAAAAAAAAACCCCACAACAAAAAGGAGAGATGAATTCAAAATTTCCCTGGAACAATCGAAAATCATATGATCCATCTTTTTTGGGGGGGGGGGGGCGCTTGGATTTGCAAGCTTGCAGTTGCAGAGGATAATAGAAATCATGTACAATTTAAGCAGCAAAACCATGTACAAATTACAAGATCAAATTGGGGAAATGAATCAATCATCATAATGAGAAAGATGGCCACAAAAAAAAATTATGTACAATGTAAAGACAATTTTCTCTCTCTTGGTTAAACCTGGCAAAGAACAGAGAGGAAAGATTCAACGCAAAGAGAGAGAGAATGCTGAGGAACAGTAAAGTAATAGCAGCAATTGAACATTTGGATGTTAAATAGAAGTTATTAACTTATCATATAGTAATTAGCGGGAATTAATTGTGTTCGGCAGGGATGCAATGGTCAAATGACATTTATATTAAAGGCAATATGCCTTTGTGCTGAGAAACAGAATCAGAAGCAGCAAAATTGGTACCTCTATTTCTCCACCACTTTTTGACATTTTCAGCTTGGAAAAGAGCTTTACATATGTGAAGATAGTGGTGTTTGGCTTGTATTTTTAGAGTTGAGAGACACCCGTAAAAACCGGCCAAACGCACACTTAGCAATCTTTACCTAGTTTATATAAAAATGTGGTTTTGGTGGCAATCGCCTTTTTGGTTGCTTGCAAATCAATCTAATGCGGGAATCGTGTTTCATATTGCGGTTTTCACAGGGTGAAAACACAGTAGGGTCAGTTTTACAACCTTTCCAATATAGCTGTTTTGTCGCAGCACAGCAGCTTAACTTATCTTCAAGATGAATTCTCTGCGTCACTACTACCTTAACAATAACACTGTCCATTGGAACAGGAGATAAGATGATAGGAGGAGGTAGATGAACAATTCTAGGCCCAACTCATTGACTTATAGCATGTTTCTTTTCACCAAGAAAGGTGGACTGCCCTTGCTGATAGCTTGGTTTTGTTTTTCCATAAATTCTTCAGTATACACATGGCAGCGATACCAGAGTCCACCTCTTTTAGACTTGACATAATATAAATTTGGACCCAAAAAAAAAACTACCTCTAGGAATAGGTGTTCAAATTCACTTTGGCAGCAATGCTCATTGTGATCAAAACCAATAATCTTCTACACAGAGAAGCCTTAGAAAGCTCCTTGTACTAATGTTTGCACCATATATTTCAGAAGTGGTTCCATGCCCATCTCTTGGAGTGTCCAGAAGGCTAGAACCGCCTCCTTCACCCATATGCTTCGTGGCATTATAGTCAATACTCTTGCAGGAAATCCATAGCACATAGATCCTTGACTTGAGGTATTCTAGAATTAATCTTAAGGAACCTCAAAAAACAATTTCTTATCACTCTTTCTCCAGCCTCTCCATGGTAATGAATAATGATCTCCCCTGCCCTTCACTGGCATTGTGTCAGGATGTATTTGTCTCCCCTAAACCCCTGCCGTCCAAATACTAGAAACACCTGATGAAAATCTAACTTAGATCCGATAAGTGAAAAGATGCTCCACCGTCCTTGGATCATCTTACCACCTGACCAAGACAAACATACCACAGGACCACAGCTTTCCATTATTGTGTGGACTCAGGAGTCGGAAAATCCAGTAGATAGGGTCTGCATAACTTCACAATTGTCAGATCACTCATAAATTTGAAACCTGGGTAGGGCCCTTTTTCTCATTTTGCACCATCAATGTTAGGTGTTGAGTCTGGGACCAAAAGTTTGCAAGCTCACACTCCCTTCAGGGGGGGGGGGTAAAAAGGAAGACCAATTAGCTAAAATACAAATAGCACTTATGTCCAACCAAAGAATGAACCCCCCCCCCCAAAATACAGAGAGGAGGGGCCTACCGTACAAAAATAAATGAGAAAGCCATCAAACAATAGAGTTGTCCAGAATAACCAACCGTTTGAAGACCTTCTCTGTCAAGCATCAATGCCGACTGAACATGCACTTGGACTGCAGCATAAAACTGTTTTTCAGCAATAAGTTTCTCAATGCGAGCTGGAACCTGTAATTGAGAAAGAACATGTCACTCATAGCAGCCATGGCCATTATTGGATTTCCTCCTCTACGTTTAAGGAAGTCCAAGCCATGCACAAAGTCTACAGATAAATAGCTGCAATGAAAACAGTTCAAAAAGCTAAAGGAGAAACCTTGATAAAGGAACTCTTCAACAAGTTAAAAAAAAAGAAAGAAAGAAAAAGAAAAGGAAAGAAAAGAAAAACCCTCTATAACAGCAAAAGACTTCTAGCCAGCTTCATTAGAAATTTTTGAGGCAATTACAAAATCTGATACAATCTTCCTTTGGACTTAAAGCCAATAATCAGAAAAACCTTCTTTTGAGTGGCTAATGAGAAAGCATATAATCCATTTGCCTTTGGTGATAACAGAAGAATGTAGAGGTTAAGTTTGAAATGAAATCGTATTCACTCTTACCATCCCCACCCCCCAAGCAGGGGAAAAAAAGTCCAGGCAGAAAATAGTAATCAACTCTGTCAATGATAATCATGTCTAAAATATCCCAATATACCCGGGACAAGTTTTACAAGTAATATGATTGCACAAATATCATCACCTCAAAAATCGAACCTGGACTAAATTTACCTTTGATAATCCCTCAATCTGGTCCAGAAAAGAGATTATCTGGCGCAATGTAACAGACCGATACCATAACTGGTGCAACTGCTAAGTTTTACAAGTAATATGATTGCACAAATATCATCACCTCAAAAATGGAACCTGGGCTAAATTTACCTTTGATAATCCCTCAATCTGGTCCAGAAGAGAGATTATATGGCGCAATGTAACAGACCGATACCATAACTGGTGCAACTGCTTGTTACGGGCACCAAGGCGTCTCTTTGCCTCAGCCAAATCAATCTTTAAAACAGAGATGCTTTCAGCAGATTCACTAAATAATTTTAAAATCTGCAAAGCAAAGTATAAACGAAAATCAACAAATCTTTCATTCTCAAAGAACAACTGCCAACAAAAGAAACATGAGATTGTTTTTGTCTGATGTGCAATACGAGGTAACTAAGAGACACTCTCAGTATGAAGTAACATTGTCCACACACACAAAAGAATGTTTTAAAGCATAAAGGAAGGAACACCCTCCTAGGAAAAAATCAGAACAAATTGCTTCTATACTCAGGAAATCATACAAGTATAATAGTATATAAACTAACGCATTGCAGAATATCCGCAGCAAAGTATAATAAAAAAGAGTATTGTGAGTAATTGGTTGAATAGGAATAAATAAAGGTAAAGCTACGAGTGGTGTGCGCGCACAACCCCCCCCCCCCAAATTCTCTCTCCAGGTGCCTGGAGTGGTGGCCGGGGAAGTTCAAGGGCCTGGAGTGGTCAACGGAGGTTTACTTGAGGTCTGGTGGACTTTGGGTCTCTAGGAGCCGCCAGCCGTCCCTTTCATAGGTCGTCGTTGGGCTTTTCGGGTTCCCCTTGTTGTTTTCTTCACATCTGCGCACCAATGGAGGGTTTTGGTGCTTTCCGGTCCAGGTGGTGGGTGGGCCGGAAGTTTCTGTCACCGCCAGCAAGTTCTGCAGCGGTTCTCCGGTCACCTGCGACTTTTCCAGCAGTTTCCCCAAACCATTTTTTCTAGCACGGTTTCAGCTGTTCTGTCCTTTGGTGGTGCTGTTGTCTCCGGCCAGCCACGGGTAAGTGGTTTTTTGTGCAATTTTCCGCGTTTTCTCCTTCTTGGGCAGTGCTGGGCAGTAGTGGGCTTCTTCTTTTCGTTTTGTGGTCTTTCTTCCTCCAGCTACGCTGCATTGCACCGTCTCTCTGTCATGTATGCCTCAGTGAGGGTGGAAGGGAAGTTCTTGGAAGTGACCGGGGGTGATGCAGGCCTTTTTCCTTTTAAAGTTTGTTGAGGCCAACAGAACGAAGAAATCCTTTATCTGGTTGAACTTCCAGGAATTTCGATTGGTGGCAGTACAAATGGTTGGCTTCTGTTTCTCAAAGGGAGAACCATTGTGGTTGAAAACTTTTAGGTGGGGTCAGAGGTGTCTGTTGCTTCCATTGAGAAAGAATAGCAAAGGTAGATTCATTGTCCTCTCTCTTTTGGGTAATGGTGGGCAGGCTAGGTCAGTGATCTTTCCTGAGGGTGCTAAGGCAGAGGGCTAGTTTAGGGTTAAAAAGATTCTTAAGGAGACTTTGATTGAGGGTCATAAGAAGTCTTCTCCTCCACCAAGGAATGCTTCTATTCCCTCCAGGTTTTCAGTGGGCAGGGATAGGTCTTTCGCTAATGTTGTTCGAGGTCATCTGGGTGGCTCCCCTAATTCGCCTTTGATGGGGTGGAAGTGTAGGGATTGTGGTTCATGGGATGTTTGTGTAGCCGTGATTGGTGAAGAACAAAATGTTAGCGGTAATGTGTTGAGGCAGAAGGTCTCCTTCAAGGACAATGTTAATGATGCAGCAATGCCTCCTTGTAAGAAGAGTGGTTCGGAGGAGTTTTTGGAGGCTTCTTCTCCCTGTGTTAATCAATTCCAAGTGTTGAGAGATCTGTTGGAGAATTATCACTGTTCTGATTGTGAGCATTAACTCACACGATAGTTCTCTGTGTGCCTCAAGGATCCCAGAATCACCTCTAAATGTGGTGGAGGAAGAGTTGCATCCTGCAACTTGTTCACCATCTACAAGTGTGCTAGTTTACTCTCGTAGGAAGAAGCTTCGAAAGACTAATCTCGTTGTTTTTGCGTCGGGCTCTCCTATTGTGCAGGAGGTGGGAGGGCCTTCTTCATTTGAGGAAGCTCTGCTTCAAACCCACCCTCAAGGTTTAGATAGTGCTGCTTTGCCCAGCTCTAGTTGTTCAGGGAATGTTAGTGAAGGTTCAACATGGGTCTTGGAAAGAATGGTCTTTTTTTGTAAGAAGATGGGTCTGGCCATTGAAGGAAGAGAAATGGAGTTGCTTTCTTTTCTTGCATCGTTGGAAGCAAATAGAATGAGAGGTGATCAGTCAGTTAAAGAGAGTATGAGGGATGAAGTTGATAGGGATAGGCTGTTTTCGGATGGGGCCAGCCGTTAATATGTTTGCTTGGAATTTCAGGGGGCTCAATTATCCAAATAAGCGGGGGGATGTTAAGTAGGTGTTGCGTACTTTTGCTTGCAATGTTGCTATTCTCCAAGAATCTAAGTTGGAGGTGGTTAGTCGGCCGATAGCGATTAGTTTGTGGGGTCGTCGACCAATTGAATGGCTTTATTTACCTTCAGTGGGTCGCTCAAGAGGCATTATTGTCATTTGGGATCCTTAACTCTTGAAGCTTGGTGAATCTTGCATTGGGTCATTTTCTGTTTGTTTTAGGTTCAAGTCTCTGGAGGACATTTTGAGTGGGGTCTAATTGGGGTATATGGGCCTAATGACGACTATATGTGACGGGCTTTATTTGAGGAGTTGTCGTTCTTTATGTCTTCTTGGGACATTTCGTATTTTTTGGGTGGGGATTTTAATGTCATTAGGCTTCCTTCAGGGAGATCCGCAAGTGGTCGGTCGTCTTGGGCAATGAGAGAGTTCTCTAGTTTTATTGAATCTTGCAATCTCGTTGACCCTTCTTTAGAAGGTGCTCGCTTTACTTGGTCCAACCATGAGGAGGTTCCTATGTTATCTCGCATTGACTGATTTCTCCTCTTTGTTGAATGGGAAGATCACTTCCAGGGGGTTCATCAAGTTAACCTTCCAAAAATCACTTCGAACCATTTTCCCATTCTTCTGCGGGTTGGGAAAGTCTCTAGAGGTAGACGTCCTTTTAAATTCGAGAATATGTAGCTTGAGGCGGATGGCTTTGACGAACTTATCAAATCTATTTGAGATGAACTGAATGTTATTGGCCCTTCGAGCTTTATTTTGGCAAAGAAACTCAACTTTTTGGAGACCAAACTTAAACAGTGGAATAGGGGAGTGTTTGGCCATTTAGAGTTTAAGATGGCTAATGTGGTGGATAAAGTGAAGCTCTTAGATGAGAATGAGCAACAACGGTCTCCCTCTTAGGCGGATAGATTTGAAAGATTGGGAGTTAAAAAAGAACTCTCTATGGTGCGAAAATCCATTGATATTTTTTGGCGCCAAAGAGCAAAGCAACAATGGATTGAGGATGGTGATCATAATACCAAATTTTTCCAGCAGGTAGCAAATACGAGAAGAAAGTTTAATGTTACTCACAAAATTCAAGTGGATGGCAAGTTTTATGTTGATGCTGCCTCGGCCAGGAACGCGATTGTTAACTTTTATGAGAATCTATATCATGAAAATCAACCATCAAGGTTTTTTCTTGATGGAATCGCTTTTGCCTCTATTAGCCTTGAGGATGCTAGGGATCTTGTAAAAGATTTTACTGAAGATGAAGTTTGGACCGCCATCTCTAAGTTAGGTAACGAGAAAGCTCGAGGCCAAACGGGTTCAATATAGCTTTTTTTCAGGAGTGTTGGTCCATTGTCAAGGGGGAGATCATGGGATGTTTTGCGGACTTTCATAATAAGGGTGTTTTTGAGAAAAGTTGAAATGTTACTTTCATTACTTTGATTCCCAAAGTGGCTGGTGGAGATGATATTAAGTCTTTTAGGCCCATCAATTTGGTAGGAAGTGTATATATGATTCTTGCCAAAGTCCTCGCTTCAAGATTGAGGAAACTTGTTGGAAAAGTTGTGGGTCCCTCGCAGCATGCTTTTCTTCCCGGCCATCAAATTTTGGATGCTACTTTGATTGCTAATGAGTCCATTGATTCTTATATTAGATCTGGGATTTCTGATATCATATGTAAGTTTGACATTGAGAAGGCTAATAATCATGTCCCTTGGAGTTTCCTCTTGGCTATTCTTGAGAAAATGGGCTTTCCTAACAAGTGGAGGATATGGATCTCTTTTTGTATTTTCACTGTGAGCTTCTCTATCTTGGTTAATGGTGAAACATCTGGTTTTTTCTCAAGCCCAAGAGGTCTAAGGCAAGCTGACCCGTTGTCGCCTTTATTGTTCAGTTTGGTTATGGAGACTCTCAGTAGATCGGTGATTAAAGAAGGTGAGGAAGGTTTATTGAATGGCTTTCATATTAATAATCCCCATTCCGAGGGTTTGGTGATATCCTATTTGCTCTTTGCCGACGATACCCTTGTTTTTTGCAAGCCGGACGGGAGTAATTTGGTTTACTTAAGGTGCATCCTTCTCCCGTTTGAAGCTATGTCGGTACTAAGGGTAAACCTCTCCAAAAGTGCACTCATTCCAGTTGGCAATGTGCCTAATGTTCATGTGTTGGCCCATTTCTTTGGGTGTGGAGTTGATCATCTGCCTTCTTCATACCTTGGTCTTCCTAGTGGTGCTCCTTATAAGAGCATAGCAATTTGGGACCCAATTGTTGAGAGGTTTCATAAGAGATTGGCAATTTGGAACTTGGAAGTCAAAACTTTTGTCCAGAGGGGGTAGATTGACTCTTTTGAGAAGCACTTTGTGTAGTCTGCCCATCTACTTCATGTCTTTATTCACCATCCTAGCTATCATTGCTAGTCGGTTAAAGAAAATCATGAGAGATTTTCTTTGAAATTCCAACGAAAATGGTAACGGCCTCCACTGGGTCAATTGAAATGACGTATGTCGTCCTAAACAGGAGGGAGGACTTGGCATAAGACCTCTTCGTGTTATGAATGAAGCGTTAAAGACAAAATGGCTATGGAGGTTTGCAAAAGAGGATAGTGCTATGTGGAAAAAGGTGATCAAGGCAAAATATGGGTTAGACGAGTTGGGTTGGTGGAGTAAAAAGAGTCCTTATCCTCACGGGGTTGGTTGTTGAAAATATATTTTAGAGTGTCAGATCTTTAGTGTATTTTGAGGTGATGGATGGCTCAAGGGTGTTATTTTGGCACAATGTTTAGTATGGGGGTCGTCCTTTAAAGAATCTTTTTCCCGATCTTTTTAGGATGGCTCGTTTGAAGTATGCCACGGTTAAATAAGTAGTTTCTTGAAATGGTGACGTTAGCCATTGAAATTTGATTTTTGTGAGGAGTATTAATGATTGGAAAGAGGATAGTATTTGTAATTTGTTAGCCATTCTTGCTGGCAAAAAAGTTCTATCCCAAGGTAATGATGACATTGTATTGCCACTAAACATTAAGGGTTCCTTTAGTGTCAAGAGTTTTTATTCCACACAATTTGAAGCCTTGGATGGTTGTGATTTTCCTGCCAAATCCATTTGGAAGTCTAAAGCTCCCACAAAAGTTTGTTTCTTTGCTTGGGCAGCAACCTTAGGCAAGATTCCCACGGATGACTTGCTTAAGAGAAGAAATTTTAGAGGCCCAAGTAGATGCTCCATGTGTTTGGAGGAGGAAGAAACTCTGGATCATCTTCTTGTACATTGTCGACGGGTTTCTTCGTTTTGGGATTTATTCTCTCGCTAATAGGGATTAGTTGGGTTCAACCTTCTAATGTGAGAGATGTGGCAGTAGCTTCGAGGAGAAGGATGGAGAAAAGCTGAGTCCTTTGAGTTTGAAACATGATTCCTTTGGCTATTTGGTGGATTACTTGTAAGTAGAGAAATCGTCGTATTTTTTAGGACAAAATCTTGTCGTTTCAAGATTTCAAGCTCCATTTTTTTAGGTTATTGTATAGTTGAAATGTGGGGCCTAGTGGTAACAAAGAGTTAAATTTTTTGGCTTTTATCAACTCCATTATGGATGAGAGCTTAACAGCATAATGTCTTTATATTGCCCCTTTTGTACATGGGTGACATCCCTTGGTGTCCTTTTAATATACATTTTTGATTACTTACCAATATATATATATATATAAAATAAAAAAGAGTGCAAAATAGCAAAAGAAATAGGTGACATTATGAATGTGTACGTAAATAAATCACCACATCTTAGGAGCTCATATAGAATATTTATGGCTCAAACTGCTTTTACAAAGAATTGTCCTTACAAGCACTCAGAGTGGAAGTGAAACAAGATAAGTGATTTGAAAAGGAACACTAGACTTGATTTATTACCCATCTTGCTCAATTCTGATGAATTATAGGATTAAGAATTATAAGTATACAAAAGGTGATGAGCCGAATATAAATGAATCAAAGTGACCCGGTAACAGATTATGCTTTCTGTTCTGCATGCTCAAGTTTATGTCACTCATCTCTAAATTTGATAAGTAATCCAAAGAATGCATTAGATAGACATCAAGGGGATGCCACCGATATAGAAAACAGGAAATTATAAAAAATATTATGCCCTCAAAGCTCTCATGCAAAATATTATCTACAAAATCCAAAACACTCATGTTGCTTCCACCAAAAAGAGCATAGCGCCAACTATGCAAGGTTCGCAACAAGTAGAGCCTGAAATCTTGAAAGGACAAAGTTTTGCCCTCAAAAATCCGATGATTCCTTTCCTTCCATGTACGCCACCAAATGGCCAAAGAAATCATCTTCCAAACACCACAAAACCCACTCTTTTTCATTCTTCTTCTCCACACCACGGCCGCATCTTTGACAGAAAAGGTTTAAACTATCTAACACCCATTAAGGAAAGAGACAAATGTCAAAGTGATGAAACCCAAATACAATGAACACGGAGATGGTCCACCGTCTCTTCCTCCTTAAGACACATAAAACACCTACTAGGCATGTAAAAATTTCTTCTTTTAGCACATCCTCCATGGGAGTCTTACCTTTAGCGGCCGCCCAAGCAAAAAAAGTGCATTTTTTTGTGGGAGAAAATCCCATCTATAAACTCTTAAGGGATTTTGACCCCAATCAAGCACCATTGGACTTCTCTTTTTTTTTTTTTTTTATACTGTGGGACAACAATGCAAACACCACATAGGATCAACAAGTTTTTAAGACAAAATCCTCACTCTACTCACAGTTTAGCACCAGCAGCTTAGCAGTTTTGCATATCAATAACAATGATAGGATCAAGCAAATCAGAGCTTGATTTGGCTAAACCATAGAAGGCATGCTCAAATCCACTAGCATCCTTTAAGAAAACCAACTGCTAGGCATGCTCAAGCTCTAAACATACTCTTAATACACTAAGCGTACCCCCCTTAAAATTGTTAGGTAGCAAGAGAAGTAATGCAGAACCCCCCCCCCTCAACCTCTAAACATACTCTTAATATACTAAGCATACCCCCCCCCGGGAATGAGTGTTTTCTATAAGATAGACTCAAATTCTAGCTTGACATTGTGAACATTTGCACTTAGGTAACCTCATTTAGAAAAATAAAAAACTAAAAAACCCAAAAAGAAAATATAAACATTTTTAAAAATGACTTGGCTAATCACACCAGTTACACTCAACAGAAGTCAGACCTAGGGTTGCACCTAATGACCCAAAGTTGTTAGTGTAACCACATACTTTTCCCTCCATTCATGAACAGGCTAATGAGAAGAGCATATAAAAAAGGAGATCTCTAATACAGATGCAACCACTTTATCATGCTTCAGGTAGTATTAGACTTAAGTATCAAATCTGAGAAGGAAGTAACTGCCATCTTGAACCTGAATGCTTAGAAAGTACCTGGGAATAATTTTGAATTGCTCTGTTGAAGCCACTGTGATAGGCATGAACAACTTCATCCACAACTTCTTCAATAATTTCACTCTGCTCCTTTAGGGCTTGCAATGCACCTTCACGATCTTTTGAGGTTAAGATATGAACCACATGAGGCAATGAATCAAAACGTGCAGCAGCCCAATTTTCATCTATTCTTGATAACTCTTCTCTTAAATGCTGCAGTGTTGTTGGAGTACTTTCACATAAGTAAACAACCAAAAAAAAAAAAAGAAAGAAAAAAAAAAAAGATGCACAAGCAGATTTCACAAATTTCCTTAAGCTACTCTCTAGCATCTAAAAAAGGTGCCTTGCATTGCCATTATGTTCCTTCTTCCCCGTTTTTTGGTTTTAGAGTTCATACAATCAGCATCACCCCTTGGAAGTTTGGGCATTCTTGTATTCATAACAGCACAGTCAAACTATTCACCATACTTACTCCAAAACTGAATTCTTTGCTTTTGTCAACAGAAATACTTGAAGATAAATTAATAACAAATACCAACCATCTTATGTCAATGCTACCAAATAAACAAAGCCAACAACATTGACAACAACATCAAGGGTAGATCTCAGTGAAACAAAATCTAAGGAGATCCAGTGATCCACGCAGTCTGACTCATGCAAGTAGAGTTGACGTTTTCAAGAGACACCCAAAAAAATTGGGTGGAGGATAGGAGAGGATCTTGATGGGTTAAAATGTTTTGATAAATCAGCAAGAAAGTTAGATAATAATAAGAAACAAAATAAACGAACAGCAGTGACGTTAGGAAGCAGGAAATATAGATGAAATAGTGATACAAGCAATCACTACACTTAGACGATGTATACTAGCCATGACACATCAGCTATACAAACATCCTATAGATGTCAATGAAGATCCTATGCTAGTGCCACCAAGAGCCAAATCCAAATACCCCATTTAGCCACAATCTAAAAGTGACATTGTCAAACATACTACACATGCACATGATTAATTTTATCGCATGCCAACAAGTAAGAATTAAAAAAGCAACGAATCCCAGGAGGGGAAAAAAATAGAACTACAAAGAAGTTATACTCACAGCTTTATCAGGAGGGACCGGGAGCCCATCAAAAAGTCCCATGCCGAGCTTGGCAACTACTCAAATGCTGTAATTGAAACTTTGAATTCAGAT
>JACYFF010031954.1:7577932-7640555 GCA_017589665.1 Selenicereus undatus | reverse complement strand
TAGTTTTAAATAGGTCGATGTGAATTTGAACCATTTATTCTTAAATGAATAAACATGCTGTTTACCCATCTAATGGTTTAATGTTTTCAACTAGTGTAGAATCATAAAGCATTAAAAATTGAGCTTGGAGCCCCTATAAAGCGGTAATTGTCTAGAACAGCCCCTAATTTTCTACATTGACATTTTTTGATTTTTTTTTTCAAATTGTGGATTCCCAAATGAGGCGGCAAATAGGTGAATGGTAAACTTGCTTGGTTGACTTGTTAACTTGTTTAGTTAAACAAGTTAAATAGGTATAATTTCCTATCGATAATCTCAATCTGAATGTATCACGATTAATTAAATGGTTTGAGTGTGTGGAACTGTTTAATTAAATTGACTGATAATCTCTCACCAAACACATCTAACTTTGCTTTAGGTTCGGGTCGGTAATTGTGTCATGTCAACTTTTCCTACATGCATACAGGCCAACATCAACTTTTAGTACAATTGATATTATCATGAAATTGCTTATAGACAAGGATGGTAAACGAGTATGGGCATCTCATTGGCTTAAATGAAGGGCCAACAAAAAGAAAGAGACTGAGCTTTTGGTTGACGGTTTTCAATTGTGCAATTCTGAAATGGGTGCTCATGGGTATAAAGCTGATTTTCTTATCCATAAACATAATTTACTGTTCAGATTAGAAAATGTTTTTATTCTCTAATTGTTCTTTGTGAATAGATTACAACCCTTCCCGATGAATTCCCCGATGCACATTCTATGTTGAATGACTTGCGGCTTGAGTATGTCATTGCTGTGGATGGAGTAGTTCGCTTGCGGCCAAGTGAGGCTGTGAACAACAAGATGAAAACCGGAACCATAGAGGTATGTGTCCAGCTGCAGTTAGTTGGCTTATGTTGTATTCGTTCATATCTGTTATAACGTATAGGATGGATGATGATACACAAATCATAAAATCATGGGGGGCCAAGTTTATTCTAGAGGCTGGAAAGCGCCCCTTCCTCCAAACCTAGTGCATGCAATTAGCTCCCCCCTGGAAAACTTCACCAGTTGTATATGATTATTAGTTCTGAACTTCTGAAACAATTACTGTTAGTAGATGTTGGAATGTCAATCATAAAACAGTAGATTGACCTGTGGCTTTGTGCTTGTGGAGTATGCATGCGTAATGTAGTGTACTCATTACTGACCAACAAACTTAATGACCTTTGTTAAGCTGCATGAAAAAAGTTGCTACTTCTGCCCACTTCCTGTTGCTACTGATGCATATATGTGTCGCTAATATTACATTGGCAGGTTGCTGTAGAGCATGTCCAAGTTTTTAATGCTGTGAGGACCAAGTTGCCCTTTTTGGTTACTACTGCAGATGATGCGAAAGATTCTGTGAAGGAGGAAATACGCTTGAGGTAGCTCTTTTCATATGATTTGATATTAATTCTAATTTAGGTGTTATATTTTGAATGAGAACATCTGGATGGTAATCTGTTGTTAGGCTATCACTTCGTTTTAGCTGGCCGCTTGATGCTATTCTGTTGTCAGTTATGCTGCTTGCTCTCAGTACACTGTTCTGATCTTGCAATACTAATTCTGGATGGATGAATAACGAACTAAGCTGAGTATATAAGATCCTTTTCCACTGAAATATAGTTGTTTTGACAGTGTCTGCTTGTTTAGAACCTACACTCTACATTGGCTCAGTATTATTTATCGTGCTGAGTTTGCTCGAGGTCTTTGTCTTGCTCACTGAAGAGCCTAAGTGATTGTCTCTTCGACCCTTACTCATCTACAAGCGCTTGATCTTCTTAGTTATGAATACATCTCTCTTGGTGTAAGTCCTTGGAACTCCTTTCAATAGACGTTGGTAGCTTGAAATATTTCTTTCCTCTTCATCCATATCCAACCTTGGGTCAGTATGTCAAAAGCAGTGAACTTTCTGATGCTATGAGCCTACGACCGTCTTTTCCCCTTTCTTTGCCTTTTTTTTGTGTGTCTAACTCAGTTCCCATATTTATCTGGCTCCCTTAAGGATCTAAACCTTGCTTACCTTGCTTACTTGATTTTGATTTTGTTTCATACTTCTTTCCACCACAAATTTATTCTTTGATTTCTTAATCTACCATTTAAGAATACCCCAAAGTTCTTTGGCTACCTTCCCAACACTCTATGTGAGAGTCCCACATACTGTTGTGTTCAACCAGGATCAGTCAATGCCTTCTCTTGGAAAAAAGGTTCAGTCACTTGCTTGGGACTCCTCTTTTTGTGTTCTTATTCTTTTCTTCATCTTTTTCCCCCCTCTGGATGGCAAAGTTGGTAATTGAGAATATTGTTGTATCTTGGTAGGTACCGGTGCTTAGATTTGCGTCGTCATCAAATGAATGCAAACATCATGTTGCGACATAAGGTTGTGAAACTCATAAGAAGATACCTAGAAGATGTTCATGACTTCGTGGAGGTACCGTTTTGCTCAGTCTTGGTCATACCATATTGTTACTATATCTCGATACATCATATTGTGTGTCATGTTATCCTGATGCTTCTCTCTGATATAGGGCAGATTGAGACACCGATGCTTTCTAGATCGACCCCTGAGGGTGCTCGAGATTATTTAGTGCCTTCGAGAGTTCAGGTATTCATATGTTGTTTTCTTGCATCTGTCTGCTTCTTTTCACATTGATCCTCGAGGGGGTGCTTGAGTTTTATTGTTTCCCTGGTGACCATCAAATCTGGTGTTTGATTCATGGCTTTGGTGTAATTGGCATTATATTAGATCCAGTCATTCTAAACTGCGGTTCTTCCATTTTGACAAATCTATGGTCTAACTTTGGAGTCTGAATTTAAGCTCACATTGTCGGCTGACGGCTGGTGGGTTGTGACAATTTGAGTGAGTTTGACAGGCCTTCAGGCACCTGAAGTGAAACGTTCTTTTGCGTCCCAGTTTGGTTCACCTGCTTTTCTAGCTTTTTTTATGAACTAGGCTATGAAGAAGTATATTTTGAAAAAACAAATAAAATTATACAGAGATGTGATGCCTGCTCTGATGCCCAACAGTTTGGCATATGTATATCAGAAATGATATATTGCTTGAGGAGTTAATTTGGGTTAAAAGCTGTAATCACTTGGCTGCAATTTGCGGCATTGGTATTACTAGTTGATGTATAAGTAACAATACTGAATTTTCTCTGCTGTTCATCTTACTGTTCAACTGACTGTTACATAGACACCAGGTCATCTTTGTTGTGCCCAAATCTTAGGCATATATTTTGGATTCTAGAGGTTGGCTGTTACAAACCCAAAAGGCAGCTCCAAATGTAGCACTTTGTTCCACTCTATGACCCAAAAGATGGATTCTGTGTTTAGATTTTGTCACAACAGGACTCCAGAGGTGACTTCTGTCCCATACTGTTTTCCTCTCTGCAAAGCAGTTCTTTTTGTCTAGATGGCTTACATCCTGATGCTTTTGCAGCATCATGTCCACTTTTGTGCCAGGAGGCATAGCATTAGGTGCTTTCCAAGTTGATAAGTGACCTTGCTTACAGTCACAACTCACAAGCATTTCCAACGTGTTTCCGCCTTACTCCTATGCTACCAACTGCTTAAAAGGTCACTTGTCCCATTGCTTGAAGTCAAGCATGCTTAATGAAGAGTTTCGTGGCATTTGAGCTCCTCAAAAAAAAAAAAAAGTGCACCTTTGGAGGATAAGTAGGGTCGAATTTTTAAGCTGTACTGTTCCTCTTACCTCATCTATTGGGTGTTGCAAAGTGGTCTTTCTTGCATAACTTTAGTCCCCCCCCCCCCAAATCTTTTCCCTTGAGGCTTCATTTGGAGCCTTTTCTTTTGTGAGTCTCGTTTCTTTACCTTCTTGTTTCATTTGTTATCAATAGTCTTGTTAAGCTCCTTCTACAAGATGACTTGTTATGACTTATAATATAATTCAGTTTTATCTAATCGTCCTTCACTTCTTCTCCGTTCGATAACTCCTCCTCCCTCTATCTATCATGTTTTCCCTCGCTCCCTCTGTAAAAAGGGTAGCTTTTATTCTATCCTATCTACCCTATACGTGTCCTATTCTCGTATGGTTAAATTGATTGTCTCACTTTTTGTTGTAATCCTTCATTTGCATGTTAGTTAAGTGTCTTGTGTCTTATGTACTAATATCCTAATATACGTATGGCTTTATACTAATATCCTAATTATATGTATATGAAGCCAGGAATGTTTTATGCTTTGCCTCAAAGTCCTCAGTTGTTCAAGCAAATGCTGATGGTCTCGGGCTTTGACAGATACTATCAAGTGGCAAGGTGAATACAATTATTGACTGTCTTATTCGTGTCTATTGCTTTCTTTGCTATATGCAAGGATGAGGTTCTTTGCTGCGTTTTCATGATCGTGCTTAGGATTTCATCCTTTCATGTATGTGTCTTCTGGTCATGTATTAGTCCATGCTGCTCTAGGACAGATTATTTTCTTATGAAACCTGCGATTCTTTCTGAACAATTAATTAATAAAACTACGCTAAAGACAGGGAATAAATGTATACCTCAAACACTCTCTTCCCCCGGAAAAAAGCGTTAGTAAGCAATGAGATTGTTGTGTTCAATCTTTAGAGGAGAGCTGTTGCAATCTCAGCATTTTGTTTTTCTTTCAGATGCTTCCGGGATGAAGATCTGAGGGCCGACAGGCAGCCTGAGTTCACGCAGCTAGATTTAGAATTGGCATTCACTCCATTGGATGAGATGCTGAAGCTCAATGAAGATTTAATCAGGAAGGTGTGTTTGTTATATAAGTTGTGAAGGTTCTAGGAGGTGCAAATATTTGGAAGAAGTACCAATAGAGTATAAAGCATTTCTGTGATCATATTGAATTGCTTCACAATGACTTAAGTGGGTCCTTGCTTCAAGAGTGGGCTGGTAGTAGCATTGTTTGTCTCAAACCATTTTCTTGTCCTTGTGTCTTTTGCTTCCTTGGCGTGTTCTTTCTTCTACTATTCAATTGTATGGGATATATCTTGTTAATAATAGGGTCCTCAAAGCTATGATTATTTTTTTAGTAGTTTGGTTTGTGCCTTCTGTAGTCATGTTCTGCTAGGAATGAGGCCTGCTGGATGACGTAGGCAAGTTTGCAAAAGTTATCTTGTGATGATACATGGGGATTGTTTCTAAAAGTCTGTTGATGTGAATGTTGCATCACATCAAGCACGAAGACGTAGAATAAATAACTTTATGGTCACGGCAGTTTGGTCCAGTTTCGGTGTTAATTCTGGTTTGTCCACCAGAGGTATTCTCAGGATAAGATCAGAGCCTCTCATGTCCTGTGAATACCTCTTCATGTGTAAAGAAATCACAGTTCATTTCCATATTGTTGTCAAAGCCTGTTGGCCGGCTCTTACTATTGGAAATGCTTGTGTACATGTGGTATGCATTTGCAGGAAGCCATTTGCAAACACTTATCATGTTTTTGCATTGTTGTTTCTGGTTCTTGCATGAGATTGCTTTCTTTTCAATTGTTCAATCGTAGAGTGAAATTCTCAAACCCTTTCTGATACTTTGTACTATTGTTTTTAATTTTGTAGCAGTTAATGAGCGATTACAGTTCAACTATGATCCAACATGACCTATTTGCAGATTTCAGCAGGTTAAAGCCTCTTCGAGTTCATGATGGTGATATTATTGTCTACAGGTGTTTTGGGAGATTAAAGGTGTTGAGCTGCCAAATCCATTTCCAAGGCTTACTTATGCTGAAGCAATGAATCGATATGGATCAGATAGACCAGATCTTCGGTTTGATCTTGAGTTAAAAAATGTAAGCTTTTCTGCTTCCTTGGAATTCTCCATCCAGTAATCCACAGATTAAATGTTGCAAGATTAATCTGGATGACTGTCTTCAGCCTTCAGGGTCAAGACTTTTCCAGGGATATCAATATATCATACACGACCTGAGTATAATATTCTTCACCTTCTCACAAGTCATACTATCCTTATTATATGGCATATTCTAGACGATGATAGCTTGTAAAATATGAAGACTATTGGTCAGGACAGAGCAATGGCAGTTATTGTGGTGAAGCATTTAGGCAGTGAAGAGACTCCTATTATTTCGTTTGCTGCATGCATTGGGTACATTCAAGTTGTTCCACTTGTGGGAAGATTCGCTGATCTTCCCTGTGAAGGCATTTTTTCCTCACAACTTAGCATGGACCTATGTCGATGGCTTGGAATTTGGCAAACCTTGCTTCTTTGCTGGGGTGCATTCAAGTGCTCCCACAGAAGCTTGCTTCTTTGATTGAGCGGCCACCAAAGGAAAGATTCCTATGGAAGACATACTTGAAAGATGAAGTCTTAGGGGTCCAAGTAGGTGGTCTATGTGTTTTGAGGATGAAGATTCTGTGGATCATATCCTTGTGGATTGTCGGTGGGTGCCTTCCCTTTGGCATTTATCTCTCTTTGATGGGGGTTTGTTGGGTCCTGCCGTCTAATGTGAAAGATGTGTTGGTGGCTTGGAGGAGGAGCACGAAGAAGAGTCTTGGAGTTTGAAAAATGGTTCCTTTGACTATTTGGTGGGCTACTTGGAAGGAGAGAATTTACGGATTTTTGAGGACAAAGCTATGTCTTTTCAAGATTTCAAGTTTTGCCTTTTGAGAATGTTGTATAGTTGGAGTGTTGTGCCTAATGGCAAAGAAATTTGAATTTTCGGGTTTGTAGATTGTGTTATGGATGAGAGCTTAAGGCCATAATGTTTTTGTACTTGCCTTCTTTGTACATGGGTGACATGCCCTTGATGTCTTATTAATACACTATTGATCACTCTTCCCAAGGGAAAAAAAAAATCTTAGCATGGAACTGTGTATTGACTGTAGTCTTCCTTAGATATTCTTGATTAACGTGGACTTGAATTCTTAATTTTCTGGATTCCAAAGTGAGATTCCTCATTACCTTCTTATTTGGTGTTGTTACTTAGGTAGGACATGGGTTGTGGCCTGAAATCAGAGGGTTGTTTTTGCTGGCTTTGCTCCGACACTGAATGCATGATTTTAAACTTGATTCTCCATGTAGACCAAAGTTTCCATGTCAAGATGCAAATGTGTCCAACAAGTCATTGTATTTTCTACTGAATAGATCTCTGTAAGTTAACCGTAAGTTTGATATCATCAGAAATATCTTTGATTGCAGGTCTCTGATGTTTTTACTGGGTCTGCGTTCAAAGTTTTTGTGGATGCATTGTCTAGTGGGGGTGTAGTAAAAGCATTATCTGTTGCTTCAGCTGCAAAAGTTTATTCTAACAGTGCACTAAAGAAGGGTGACATTTATAATGAAGCAATCAAATCTGGGGCAAAGGGTTTGCCTTTCCTGAAAATTTCAAATGATGGTACGTAGGCATTATGTCTATGCTTTTCTGAAGTTAGAATAGGTGCGTAACTAATGGTATTATGTTTTTCCAGGGGAGATTGAAGGAATTCCTGCTCTAGTTTCAAGTTTAGATCAACAAAATAAAGAAAAATTATTGAACCTGTGTTCTGCTGGACCTGGTGATCTTATCTTGTTTGCCGTGGGTATGGAGAAGTCAGTGAACAGAACTCTGGACCGCCTAAGGTCACATGTTGCTCATGAAATGGGGATTATTGACCAAGTAAGTTCATGTGCTGTTTTAACAGGGAAACGATTGTGGTTCTCTATGATCTCTCTTTTCCCTGGTTTCTGACATTGTTTTATTATTTTCTATCCTAGTTCAAGCATTCGATTCTTTGGGTGACTGATTTCCCAATGTTTGAATGGAATGATGAAGAGCAGAGGCTTGAGGTTTGTGACATCCATACTTGGTTCTTTTGTAGTCCATGAACCAGAGACTCTCACGAGCCTCTAAACCTCAGGTGGGGTGTCTAGCAGGGGGTTTGGCTATACGCATGTTTCCCTTTTGATGAGAGGTTGTTCCCATTAGACCCTTAATTGGAAACACACTCTTTAGGAGAAATCCTACGTAAGAAGTTCTTGTACCACTGCAACATGAGGACAGAAACAGTTTTTTTTTTTAAATTTTTTTTTTGGGTACCATGTGATATTTGCTGATGCACATTTTCTCGATTGAGGTACCACTTTGCAGGCTTTGCATCATCCGTTTACTGCACCAAACCCTGAAGACATGGCAGACCTATCTTCTGCTAGAGCTTTGGCCTATGACATGGTTTACAATGGAGTAGAGGTACACTTGATATTCTGCTTTCTGTTTATTTTTTATCTCTTGTTATTTTGCTATTCTTACCAGCAGTGGGTTTTCAGATTGGGGGAGGAAGTTTAAGAATATACAAACGTGAGGTGCAAGAAAAAGTTCTGGAGACTGTAGGCATTTCATCTGAACAGGTAAGGCAACCACCGACATTGAGGTTCTTCTTTCTGGGTGCCCCCCCCCCCCCCCCCCGCGGGCGGTTGTCATCTCACTTTTTCCAAATACATGTGTCTTATCTTTGTAGCTTTTTGTTTAATTTGGAGTGTAATTATGAATGAGGGAACGGAAAGAGCCGTACTCAGCTAATTTGCAAACATATGATATTAAAAGACTGCATTGTCATTGTTTGCAGGCCGAAGCAAAATTTGGCTATCTTCTGGAGGCCTTTGATATGGGTGCTCCTCCACATGGTATGTATGATTGTCTTTGATGATTCTGTATAAGATCAGTTGACTAATCTCATGCGAGGCTGAACAGAGGGACCTTTCAACCATGTCTTAAGATGCCAACTCACTGTTCTTTTTGATGTGGGTTAGTGAGATGGAGGCTGGCTTTCCTCCTATATGGTTGGTGGAAGGAAGAATGACATTGTATATATGCTATTTTCTTTGGAATTAGTTATGAGCGGAAGAAAATGCAGTGGAATGTTTCCAGAAGAATTTATTTTCTTTTCTTTTAGTTTTTTTTTTTAAATTTTTGGGGAAAAATGAGACCCTTCCTCAATTTAGGCCTGATTGCATTTAAAGTGAAGAAAATCAATTTCCATTTGTCAAAAGGAAGTTACTTTTCCGCTGTATGAGATCACCTTTTCTTGCTAAATATTGGAAGTCGAGAAACTCTCCACAAAAACCATTTTTCCCCTTGCCAAACACACCCTGAAAATATAGGAAGCTGTCACGCACTAATATACGTGTTGCCTTTTTGTTTAAAAATGCAGGGGGCATAGCTTATGGCTTGGATAGATTGGTGATGCTATTGGCAGGAGCGAACTCCATAAGAGATGTAATAGCTTTCCCAAAGACAACCACAGCTCAGTGTGCTCTAACACGAGCTCCTTCTGAAGTGGATCCTCAGCAGCTCAAGGAGCTTTCCCTTCACCTGCTCGGTTAGATGCCTAGACCTCAATCCATTTTTCTTGAATGACCTCTATACACTTTTTTTTTCTTTTGTTGGTGGCTGTTTCATGTATTGTAAAATAGGACACCGTTGCTTCCTGAGCTAAGGCGAGGCTACATTTTTGTTCTGCCCCAAATTGTTAGTCTACAGTGTGTCTGGTGTTTTTCACCTCATGACGATGCCAGAATAAGTAGATTACTGAGAAAAATATGATCTCAAGATAAATTTTTCCCCACGAGTGTTGTTTTGTTTTGGACGCCCCTCCTTAATAGTGATCGGTGAATCTGTTGCTTAATCTGATTGGACAAGTCTAGTAAGTATTTTGTGACACAACTTGCCCAAGACAAAACGGGGGGAAAAAGAATAACTAATTCAGGATGTTCTGCTTGGTGGCTGGTGCCAACGACAGAAATGGGAGAATGCATGATATTTATTGCATGCATACTTAAAGATCACGGACAGTGCAATAGCATGATTATTTATGTAGGCCAGATGGAAATAAAGCGTGCCAAATAAAACGGTCCAATTATATATTGCCTTACATATACACAAACTCTTTAGTTGTCCTTAGATGACAGGCACCACAAGAGTATTCCAACTGACCATTCTCTAGTGCTTGTGATAAAGGTCAACCTCCGATGACCCCAAAAATCTCAAGGACACCCTCAAAAGCAACAAGTTCAAGGACAAAAATGTCAGGACATCTATCTTTTTTTAGTTTCTTGGGCAAGGAAAAATCGCCAATCACGCTATGTCAATAGTATCTCAAATTTTACAAATGCACAATTGTGGCGAGCAGAGGGGAAAGTAGACACAGAAAATAGACACAGAAAAAAGAGAGGTTGGTATGCTCTGTTGCCATAGAATTAGAGCTGTGTCATCATGAGATGCATCACTTCAATTCATCAATCGATTCCCAAAGTAGAGTAGGGCTCGAAGCCAACCTGAAATGAGGGATGATTAGAAAGGGGACGATATATTGTTTCATAAATAGGCTTATACGTTTTTGACATATCAACAAAGTTCAACATAAAAATGGACCATTTTTTTTCAAAAGAAGTAATTTTTCACTTTTCCCTCGTAGCAGACAAGTACTACAAAAGCCCCCCCGGGATGGAGGGCTCAAGATTCAAGAATAAGTTTCCCTGGCACTAAAGGGCTAATGAAGGCTTGATGACCACCTTGCAAACAGGTCCCCAGTTTGAAATGTGGAATGCTCCACAAGTTGGCCTTTCACTCTAAGCTCACTTTCCCCTCCTGCTCCTAGGTTCCGACAGAAACTGAAATATACTACTTACCGAGCAGTCGTCATGAACGCGCCAAATAGTCTCCCCCAAAAGATTTGCAACTGACAACACTGTAAGCTGGGGAAAGTAATTCTTCTCTGAAACTGGAATTGTGTTTGTAATGATTACTTCTTGAAACAGACCACTTGACAACCTCTCTATAGCAGGAGGGCTGTGAATGTATCAAAAGAAAATGAATTAGAAAAAGGCGCAGCATTGCTAACGATATGGAGAACTGCATCAGGATCAATAACAGCCGCATCTGGCTTAAATGGAATTAATAATTATAGAATATATTTAATTCACCACTTTATACAAATTCAGTGGCCAAATCTATATAATTAGACTAAAGAACAGGAGCCGCCCCCCCCAACCCCCCAACCGGGCAAAAAAAAGGAAAAAAAGACTACAGCATATGATACTACCTATAAGATTCATATATCTAGTATTGACAAACTGCCACTCATATGAACCACAAAGCTATCAAAATAAACTACGCTTATTACCTGAAAACAGCATGTGTACTACATGCATAGACTTCCCTCGCTCCTTCTTGGTGCAATAGAGCTGCTCCTTTGGCTATTGTACCTACAAAGTCATCAGCCAGTAAGGGAAGATCGGCTTCCAAATTCTATGAATAAAGTTAAGCTGGAGACTACTTTTTAGTAAACAGAAAGTGTATCTAATGTAACACGGAACTTAGCAATGACAAGCATCGGATATACGACCTTTACTAAGATCTACTCAGTACAAGCAAAGGCCAAAGGTCAACAAGGCAGATTGGCTGCCAATGTGAAAGTCCATTCTCCCTCTCTCTAATATCTAACTCTGACCCCCAAGATCTGTTGCGAGATCTGTTACACCTTGACCACATCCATCTCAAACCATGATGAGAAATTGTGAAACCGATTTTAATCCTCAGAATTGGTACAAACTGAGCAGTTTAGTGTACTAAGTACTAACATCTCAGGGAAAAAGTTCCAGTATAGAGAGTTATGTCTTCGTGTGCATATTACTGATAGAAATGAGAAATCAGAGTTTAAGAAGGAAAATGACTCACCAGCTGTGTCAATCATATCATCCACCATAACTGCCACTTTTCCTTTAACATCACCAATCAAATTCATCACCTGCACTTCTTTACTGGTTTCATCAGAAGCAGAAGAGGGTGTTCTCGATAGAATCAAAAGGGCACAGAATGTAAAGTCTTTATTCTTTATCATCAATGTTGTTGAGCTCCCAACTGAAACTTCGAATCCACTTCTGATCCCTCCAAACAAATAATCAGGGTATGTTCTTTTTGACTTATGAGAAGTACTTATCGGTTCTTATTGTTGAAAATGCTGAATTATTGAAGAAAATGTAACTAGGTATTTTCAATAAGTACTTAACAATGCTGAATTGTGCTGAATCATGTTGAATTGTGCTGAATTGTGCTAAATTGTGTTGAATGCTTATGACGAGTATTTACCATAAGTCGAAAAGAACATGTCCTTAACTCGTACGGTTTAAAGGATAAGGGCTGGATTTACCTCAGCAACATTGTGTGCATGACGCCTTTTATCCACTATAGCAAGTGGTGCATCCGATAACTTCTTCGCAAATGCACGAGCTCTAGCGACTCCACCAACATCCGGTGACACAACTACTAAATCGTCAAAACAGATGGTCTTGCTGGCTAGGTAGTCAAGTATCACAGGCTGGCAAAGAGGGAATGACAGAAGCATTTAATTTTTTTCAATAAGTCAAATAAAACAAGCAATTACCAGCTACTACGCTCTTCCAAAAAAAAAAGGGCGGTAGGTGCATATTTTACCTGACCATATACTTGATCCACTGGAATATCAAAGTAGCCCATTGACTGCCCAGAATGAAGATCACAAGCCAGTACTCGATTGGCACCTGCTTCCGTTATCAGATTGGCAACAAGTTTGGCTGCTATTGATTCTCGTCCTTGAGTCTGAAAAAACACAACACAGACACGTGATTTACTGAGGTAGAATCCCACAAGAAACATATTGAATCATCCAATCATGTCAAGCCAACTTGAAGTACAAGATTGGTTTGATCATATAGGGGACCCATATGGTTTGCAGGTGTTTCAGTTGTGCTCCTTTTTGGATGTGCATGTATATTGTGGACAAAACCAAGGGTTTCCTAAAATCTTTGTAAGTCAAAGAAAAACTAGGAGCTACAATATTACTGTTTGCAAAGTTGTGTCCTATGGGAAGAAACAAAATAGACCAGCAACCTGTCACAGGAACATAATTTTAAGATAAATAAGTTAAATTACAGTAATATTCGTAATACATTTTAAACAGTAGACTCATTGCACTAACAAAACAAATGAGCAATCATCAAGATGCTATATCCAAGAAGTCCCATTAATCTACTTTTAACTAAATGAACCATCATTCTCCATCTGCACCGCAGGGGAGGGGGTCTGGCAACAGCAGATGTCATAGGTTTCTAGTCATATATAATGAACAACGAATAACGGACCCTCTAAACCGTCACCTATCTGTTACCTCGCATAACTAAAAGTCATAAACTCAGCTATAATCCAAATCAAAACCAATGACATAGAGGTGGGCGGTGGGCTTTACCTTTCGATCAGCTCTGGCATATCCGAAATAAGGAATAACAGCCGTGATATTTTTGGCAGATGCTCTTCGACAAGCATCAACCATTATCAGAAGCTCCATTAGGTTCTCGTTTGCAGGTGGACATGTGGGCTGAACTAGGTAAACATCACAACCTCTGACACTCTCTTGCAACTGAACATAGATCTCACCATCTGCAAAACGTTTGATCTTTATTTTCCCAAGCTCAAGACCCATGTAGCATGCAATTTCCTGTTAACCACAATAGTTGGTAATGATAATGGTAATTCAACACATAGAGCATGAAACGATATGACGAAGATGAAATTTCGAACTGAATGCATGAAAACAAACAAATAAACAGTCAAGTGAACCACTTGAACTACAAATATACAGTGGTGTAGGTCACACTATGCCAGATATGGTTATGAATCAATGGATAATGTTTGTAAACTCATGGACACAATGGCATTTTGAGAAATAAATCTTGTGGAAGAAGAATAATATTTTTGACTTCGTAAAGACTCGACACTTTAGCTGAACAAGTCCAAACAGCCCCTGTCTTCGATGTCTTCAATGGCAGACTCACTCCCTGAGAAACTAAAGTATCATAGGAAGACCTTCTGTTAGGTCCATATGCGAGTGCTGTTGTCTGATGACTATCATATATCCCAAGCAAGCTACTCTACACTTTTCCAATCATAGCATCTGAGTTGGGTCAAAACACGAACCACCACTCCTAAGCTACTACCAAGTAGGGTAATTTACGGACTTCAGAGTATTGACTAAACCTAAACCTAATAATCAAAAACTGCAAGTTCCAGCTCATGGACTTAGAACAAGAGTAAAACAATCAAAAACCACAATTACAGGATGTTTCCTTAGGTAAAATACTAGTAAAAGACTAATAAACAAGCGAATACACAGTGTGGACTGTGGACCATATTTAGAGACCAATGTCGACATAAGTAATACATGGCTAATTGATTCTACCACCAGATTTTATCATAAAATCAAGAATTTTTAAGGGGATTAATTGATATGCATGCCAATGAAACATTCCCTAAACCATGAGCCTGCAATCAAACAAGCCAGTAGCACCCAATTTTACCTGAGCAAGAGCGGGATTAGCAGTGCCAGAGAAAATACGAAGGCGGGTATCGTTCCTGTTAACTGAACCCAACTGCTTAGACGCCATAAAGGAGGGGAACGACTGCTCCATTCCAATTGCAGGAGAGGAGGGTTTGCCATTCTCCACCATCTTCAATTGCTCCGCTAAATTACACCGCTGCAAAGCACAATTGGATCCCAGAAATCATACGCAAACAGCAAATTAAAAACCCATTTGTTGAATACGAAATTTCAGAACAGACAGAGAGACTTACAATGGGGTTTCGAGCTGGGACTTGGCGATGCGGGAGGGTGGGAAGTACATTCGAGTTGTTCAGGGAGAAGTGGGAGATATTGGATGACATAGGACATGTGCATCGAAGTAAAGACGCCATTTTTGTTTAAGATCAGCAACTTTTTTTGGGGGGGGGGGGGGGGGGGGGGGGGAGAGTAGGGTTTAAGGTTGCTGAATGAAATGACAGTTTGCTTCAGGGGATGGAATACAATTCTCTGCGTGGGATTTCCCCGGTAATAGTAGTTGAAATAGACTTTGATTAAGGCTATGTTGGGTAATAGTAGTTGAAATATATGTTAGTGATTTATTGTTGTTAAAATATTATCGGTAATTATTTATAAGTGATCGTTAAGTTAGTAAATGGAGTAATAGTTAGATATTTTTATAGTGTTTTTTTAAAGGATATTAAAGTAATTTTTGAGAACCTTCACTAAGTGATACAAAATTCTCCTTTTTATTTACTAAAGACTTTCATTTATTGTGTCCTATTTAATCGTTTTACAAAAACATGTTATTTCAAGTTTTCAAGAATTACATTTACCAAAAGCATTCATTTTAAATCTCCAGTTGAATAGCTAACCACTATATACTAGTGAATGACAGTTAATCGCTAGTAAATCCGATAACAGTTAATAAAGTAGTTAATCATTACTAAAATAGCTGATTTTATCGAATATAAAGCAGTGAATATATGGTAATACTAGAATTGAGAATACAAAATAAATTAATAAAATGTGCGTATTTCATACATGAGATTAAAAATTAACTTAAATATTAAGATTGAGAGGAGAAAGCTCGAGTTCCCACACATTTGTTGCTAAGAGGGGGGGGGGGGTAATGAGGAGCTTGAATTATGAATAGGCGTAAGAAAAACTAATTTCTCAGTTTAAGACTTTTCTATTGGTCTCAAGGTGCATTTGGCTGCTTTGATTGTGGGGTCTAAGGCCGTGATTTAAAAATTTAAATGCCATTACTTATGAAGTTTTTGGCGATGTTGATTGTTGTTCTTCTTTCTCGTATCTTAGATTGTATTTTCTTTGGGTTAAGTCTTAGTAGAGAAGATTGCTTCCCCCCCCCCCCCCACCCCCAGGTGGTAGTAAATGTGTTATCTTAGAGCACTTATATTAATAGTTCATATTTCTGGATCGTAAGTGCGAATTTACACCCTCTATAATTCTACAATATAACTTTTTCTCTCTCTTTTATATTAAATGAATCACCAACTTGAATCACATAATAAAATATTTCATGTGGACTCATATGTAAACATATTTAATTAGTTTTAGCCGTTTATTTTGTATTATTCATTAATGCGTTGGCAAAAAAAGAAAAAGAAAGTTGCGAGGTGGATTATTGTCGGGAGTCGGACCACAAGGTGAGCCGTATGGATCATTGATGCATATGATATTTTGGAGCAAGAACCCCTCTTTTGGATCGTGATCTAGTTAATACGAATACTCTTATAGTACCGGGTTGTAGTGAAGTTGTAATGATTGTGTTTTCTTGTAGGGATCTATGGCATCCTGGGAAATGTGACCGTACCCCTCATGATTTCTCTATCATCACCGTTCACACGAAAGGGATCACGTAGACAAGAGCTGCAATTATTTCGAGTAAGTATAAGAGCATTCGTAGCGGGAAAAGAAAAATGAAACGCGAGACCTACACATGCCATTTGTCCAAAAAACACTGGAGCAGCATGAAATTGCTTTGCAGGGGAAAACGCCCGCCCGTTTCTCCATGCGAGCCATTTTTATAATTTTTTTAATAAATTTTTCTTTTTTCTTTTTTTTGAGTAAATATATAATTTTTAAATGATTAAAAAAATAGGTTGCGTATTAGAAGGTGAGTTCATAATAAATATTTTTATTGTATGATCAAAATTAGAGAAGTGATGGAATGCAAGTTCCAAAGAATTAAAATTTTTGCTAATGTGGCAAGTTTAAGCTCCAAAAGATAAAACTGTGACTGGGAATGCTCTAAGCATCACATGTCAATCGACTTTTCAAATGTAAGTACAAGCGTAAAATAGCAGCCGAAGTAACAAGTGCTTCCATTTCCATCAGCTACTACAAGAACAGAAATTTACATAAAATTTGCATTATGATTGCTCGTTGTAATAAAAAATAAATATAAATATTCTAGATAACGAATTTTGCTAAAATATCTAATTTTTATGGCGTGTTTTGCAAACCTATAATCATTTACGACAATACACGCATACATCAAGTAAACATAAATTATATCATAATCAAAGGCAAAATGTGATTAACCTTCATTTTTGCTGTAAAGGCAGCTCAAATTATCGTCTTACACTTTATCAGTTCCTCGTATATTCTATCGGTTGGGCATCATATTCAGATATGGCACAACTTTTGGGAGAGCCAATAGAAGAGTAGTAACACCCCAGGCCCAGCAAGCCTAGAAGGCTAGAACGTACGTTACGTTCGAATCTCATGCCCCCCTTTTGAGTTAGACTAGGAGCTATAAAAGACAAGATCCACAGAATTTGAATCCAAATATCTCATGCGAATTTTTAGGAATCTTGTCAGCTAATTCGCTACTAGGACTTCATAAACCTACTGAGTTGAATGAAATATTTACTGTGTCCAAGCACACTGATTCCAGCTCCACGAAACAGGAGAGCTGCCAATGGGAGCCAAACAAAATAATACCAACCCGCATATGTATAAACACAAGAAGCTGAAAGAGAGACAAGAGATCGTTCAGATACGGCAACATTTGAACTCATATCTCCAGCCACGTACACATGAGCTGAGAAAGCTACAACCAGATCTTATTCAAATATTAAGGTATCTCTGATTCTGGCAATGCTCGTGATACAAGCCAGTCAGCTGCAGTCATATGCACAGGCTTTTTTCGAATCTGACACTTCGTCCCATCTTGAGAATCATTACTTTCCATATTCCTGAAGCGGAACCCGATATTGTCTCTGTACACTCCTGTCCCAAGGCAACGATGGCAGTACCCAAGCCCACTGCCGCCGCATGTCTTGCACCTAAATGATCGGGTTGCTCTTCCTCTTGGTAATGGGTTCTTAGATTGGATGTAAGACATCCGGGAGATATGAACATGGGAAAAGTTGGATGACTTACCATTGTGGCCATTCACCTTTTGGAAGTATCACTAGATTAGTGTAGTTTGTCCTTCCTGTGCCAAAATTGAATGAGTTTATGGGCTTAATAGAAACGCGGAAGTGAGTTCTACCAACATGCTATCAAATACACAGAGACTAGGTTACTCAAACTCTTTCATATCACCGCAGGTAGCCAGTGTAGGATTGCTACTCTAACATGGTCAAGGACCCTGCACTTAAGCTTAGATTAAGACTTGCAACCCCCCCCCCCCCCTTCTCAAAAAAAGGTGCTCGCAGCTCTTAGACATATACTGGCAGAGGACATGTAATCAAGTTTCAAGTGCATAGCACAAAGCACACTACTATCACATGTGAACTGCAAATTGCAACCTGAAGCAATATTATAATGAACATTAGGTAAAAGTGTAAAACTGAGTGGCTAGCTGATTATCGTTCGCATTCCTCGGATGAAGTGACGAATTTCATAGCAACATATTTAAGCCTTAGAGCTTGTTTTATGAAACTGTCTCACAACAGAAAGTTGTAAGACACAAGGAAAAGATGATCAGCCCAGAAGAGGCTCAAGAAAAACAGGTTGATGTCATGAAAGCAATCCCTAACATCCTCTCATTCAAGAATTAGCACAAGTGTCAAGATCAGTACATCAGATCTTATGTTTCCAAAGACAGTCTCTAATTAGCTTAGACTTCTTGCTAATCCAACCTCCAGAGTAATTAATGCTTTTGGAAGGAAGACCGGGCAAAATTGTTCTGACATGAAAAGCAACAAGCAGAACCACACAATTCAATTGTATCACATCGGAAATTTCCCTCATAGTTCATACCACGAACAGACAGAGAACAGGAAAGGGAAAAAACTCCTATATTCTCAAGCAACCGAAGTTCTAACCATTATACCCTACTGTCCATCTCAGTTTAAAAAAGCCCACCTGAGGGCCTCAAAGGGGTGAGGTGCGCTTCAAGGATGCAAAGATATATCTCTCCCCCCCCCCCCTTTTCTTCTTTTTGTTAGCCGAAAGAATAGCCGAGGAGAGAGCTTGGAGGAGGGAAGAAGACGCCAACGCGATGTGGGATGCTGTGGCGGACTGCATTCGAAGGTCGGCTAAGGAAACCCTAGGTCTTTCCAGGGCGGCAACCGGATGGAGGGCGCCTGGTGGTGGAACGAAGAGGTAAAGGAGAAAGTCAAGGTAAAAAAAGAGGCTTACGAGGAGTTCTTGAGTAGCAGCTCGGAGGACGAGAGGGAGCAAAAGAGATTTGGATACAAGGCGGCCAAGAAGGTAGCCAAGAGGGCGGTGGCAGTAGCTAAGAGTCAGGCGTTTGATAGACTGTACCATAGACTGGGGACGAAGGAAGGGGAGAGGGAGGTTTTTAAACTAGCGAGGGCGAGGGAAAGAAGGTCTAGGGATTTAGGAGTCGTAAGGTGTATCAAAGACGAAGAGGGAAAGGTGTTGACTGAGGATGTTGAGATTAGGGAGAGATGGCAAAGTTTCTTTGCTAAACTCCTCAATGGGGAAGGGGGGGGAGCCGACTGTAGTTCGGACGGAGAGTGTAGTGATCAGTGTGCGAGCGGCAAGATAACCAAGGAGGAGATCAGGGAGGCTTTGAAGAAGATGGCGAATGGGAAGGCAGTAGGTCCGGACCAGATACCAGTAGAAGTGTGGAAGTTCATGGGGGAAGAGGGTCTAAAGTGGCTCACAGAGCTTTTCAATGTTATTTTCAAGACCGCTAAGATGCCCAAAGAGTGGAGGGCCAGCACAATCATCCCACTGTACAAAAACAGAGGGGATATCCAAGATTGCAATAACTTTAGGGGCATCAAACTGCTCAGCCACACTATGAAACTGTGGGAGAGGGTGATTGAGAGAAGGCTGCGAGAGAAAATCGAGATCTCAGAGAACCAATTTGAATTCATGCCAGGCAGGTCGACCATTGAGGCGATCTACCTCCTCAGATGGCTCATGGATTTGTTCAGGGACAGAAAGGTGGATCTTCATATGGTGTTCATTGATCTCGAGAAGGCGTATGATAGAGTGCCTAGGGAGGTTTTGTGGAGGTGTTTGGAAGAGAAAAGGGTGTCGCCCGCGTACATTCGGGTAATCAAGGATATGCACGAGGGAGGGCGGACGAGTGTTAGAACTCCGGGAGGGGTCTCCAACGACTTTGCTGTTAGTTTGGGCCTCCATCAGGGTTCCGCGTTAAGCCCGTTTCTTTTTGCTTTAGTGTTGGATGAACTCACTAGAGGAATCCAGGACGAGGTGCCCTGGTGCATGGTTTTTGCAGATGACATCATCCTTATTGATGTCACTAGACAGGGGGTGAACGACAGGTTGGAGAGTTGGAGGCATACGCTGGAGGCCAGGGGCTTTCGGTTAAGTAGGTCGAAAACGGAATACCTTCACTGTTGTTTCAGCGGGAGGACAGAAGAGGGGGGAGAAATCGTACTGGGTGGGAGGGCCATTCCGAAGGTCGCAAAATTTAAGTACCTGGGCTCGATCATCCAGCAAAATGGGGACATTAATGAGGATATTAGTCAGCGGATTAGAGCGGGCTGGCTAAAGTGGAAGTCAGCGTCAGGGGTGCTGTGTGACAAGAGAGTGCCCATGGGTTTGAAAGGCAAAATCTACCGGATGGTAGTTAGACCGGCGGTTCTCTATGGATCAGAGTATTGGCCTCCAAAAAAGACGCAGGTCCAACGGTTGATGGTCGCAGAGATGAGAATGGTCAGGTGGATGTGTGGTTTTACGAGATTGGACAGAATGAGGAATGAAGTAATCAGGGGTTTAGCTGAAGTGGTCCCCATAGAGGAGAAGATGAGGGAATCGAGACTCAGACGGTTCGGCCACGTGAAGAGAAGAAGCGTGGCCGCCCCCGTGCGTAGGTGTGAGTTGATCAACTCTCCCGGCGGTAAGAGAGGGAGGGGTAGACCGAAGAAGAGCCTAGAAGAAGTGGTTAGAGATGACCTTAGAGTTGTCGGTCTTACGGAGGACATGGTTCAGGATAGGAGGCTGTGGCGGGTCAGGATTAAGGTCTCGGACTGTAGGGGTCCGCCGCCGTAGGGGGCAGTAGCCTAGGCGGTGTAGGCGGTGTAGGGTGGGTAGGGTTGTCCGTTTGTGCTTGTATGCAAGTCGTCCTGTGCTGGGTTGTGAAGGCATTAGGCGCCTATGGTTTGCCCAAGTATGTCTCTACTCCCCCTTTATTTGCTATCCCCCCCTTTTTTTCTCTCCCGCTTTCGCTTACTCAGCTAATGGCTTCGCAACCGTTTTCTCTATAATCCTTTTTCCAAAATCGTTTTTGGTGGGTCATATGGAATCAACCTCTCTATGGGTAAGAATACCGGTAGAGGTAAGGTTGCTTACAGTTAGATCTCCCCAGACCCCGTGAAAACGGGACCCACACTGGGAGTTTGTTGTTGTTGTTTCTTTCCTTGGGAGCTAAAGGTGAGTTATGCTTATATGGTAAGTATGTGCATTGAGGAACTACGATGATAAGGCAACATGTCTTAAGATTATTTGCGGTATTAGTAGTTATATTGATGTCTAACCACTTTTTTAATGCATATATCAAACTTATTTATGCAAAATCTACTTTGCAAATTGTGAAAGACTTTTAAAATTTTTTGAAGAGAAGTGCGCCCCCCATGCATTATGCATGCGCTTTCACCTCGCGCCTTGCACCTTGTGCTTTGGGACCCTATGCGCCTAGTCCGCCTCATGCCTTTTAAAACTCAGCTGTCCATACTCAGCAATCTGGATTCACCAGCAGCCTACATGTGCTTACCCCGAGAAACACATTGCTCATGCATTAGTTCTTGTATGCCTACCAATGACAAGAAGTAAAACACTTGTCAACTTATGCTGTCAAAGTTTTGCATCCAATGGAAATACATTGCATTTTGCCCTGTAGTTCTATCCCTACGACAAACTAATAAATGAAGCTCTTCCAGAAGTCTGTTTCTCATGTTCATGGTTTCACCATTATGTTTTGTTAAGGACTGAAGGAACAGGTTTTAATTTTTAATTTTGTAAATATGATGCTCATGCTTTTCATATCTTTGGTCACATGACTCACACACAATCTCTACACAATACTAGTGGAATGCTGCACACAATCAAATCTGCCACACCTTCCCCTAGGCGGGAATCTAGGATATTAGTTTTGTTTGATTATTTATTGACTTATGTGGTTTTCCGAATCCCAACTCTTTTTACAGCACATAAACCCTACAGAGCCATTTTTAGCACTTGTTCGGCGTCAGAGTCAATCTTAATGCACACTAGTGCATGAGAGACATGGAAAAGGAGAGAGAAAAAAATACCTCTTCCATAACAATCGCCACAATCAACTCTTCCACTTCCATTGCAAACCACACATGAGGACTCTGGTTTTTTCCGTCTCCATATGCGAACATTGGACTGCACAAACCAAAATGGCCAGGATGATCGCTTGGCCACCACAGAAACGGAAGGGGGGCAAACACAAGACAAGTTAAAAATCCAATCATATTGGCAAAGCTTCAAAGGATTTTCTGACAACATTACATCAGCTACCCATTATAGCAATCAAGAATCAAGAATCAAGAATCAAGAAAAAACACACAAAATCTACCTCTTCTAGCAGCAACTGTGGACGACACCATGCACAACTACTTCAAATCCCAAATCTACAATAAATACACTTTTCTTTTCACCTTAGCCTGCTGAAAATTTTGGTCACTAAATCATGCATATAACACTTCAACGCATGAGTTATATGAAAGCCCTTTTGTAAGCTCAACATCAGAAGAGAGATTCTGCTGCTTAAAAACCGTTCTTTAGCTGGCAACTTTTCAACCATGTAACGAACCAATACTTCGAGGACTTCATATAAACAGCAGTAATGTATCCTTACAGAGAAATAATCTCTCTCTAAGCCCTCTACATTCTCTATCTCCGGTTATTACTGATTCACCAAACATTGCATCAACATCAATTCAGGCAAAACACAAGCAAAATTATATAAAAAAAGGGCACAAACTTGAAACCAACATTTAGTAGCTGAATCCATATAACATCAAACTAAAATTTGGCACTTTTTTCAGAGCATCCAAGTCCTACACAAGAGGGACAGATGAAAAAAAAAAAAACACCACATTAAACCTAAAGCATATAGAACTCAATTTCCACTCTCCTCATTCCTGCAAAGTCAGACAAGTTGAGAATTTGGCTTGAATATTGAACCAGCATATAAATTTAAGGCGGGGTTGCAACCCAATTCAAGAATTTATCTTGGCAATAAATAATCACATTCAGAAAAACAAATGGACAAGAACGTTTAATCATTGCTCAAAACACAAACCCAAAAGACCAACCCATGAGAGAGAGAAAGACAGAGAGAGATGCCTGAGTTCGGACGATGAGTGAAGGTTTGGGGAAAGAGAGACGAGCAGAAGTATTTTGGGTCCGGCGAGGCAGGAATTCCTCAGGGCTTGCGGCGTTTGAACTTGAACTTGAAGAAGAAGAAGTGGGCTCGAATCTGCAGGTGGGTAGTCTTACAACCGAGATTTCAAGTGTACCCACCATTGTCTCTCTCCCCCTGAGGTGCTATCAATGGCTGGTAATGCCGATCTGTCCAATCTCTTCGCTTGCAAAACTGCCTAGTGAACATTATCGACCAACAACACACTGGTAGGATTCTTTTTTTTAAAAATATATATATATTATTGATTTTTTCTTGGGGGCTCAGCGCAAAGTCTACATCGTACATCCGAGTGTTTGTACTCTCATATACCATCTAAATAATTATATATTAAAATATAAAATATACGACAAATACACTACAAAAAATATATATAAAATAGATATGGGTGCACATGCTCTCAGATGTACATAATAATTTGATATCAGCGGAGAATACAAGACAATATAAGAATAAGGAAAACACGGAATGTCCATAAACTAAATAGCACGTAAATGGCATCCTCCAACAATGTATTGGAAAACCTAATTATAATAATAAACAAGTCTGCAACCTGACTTTCCTCAAGTTGACGTGCTATTTTGTTTATGATGAATAACTGTTCATGTCTCCAGATTCAACACTGTAAATTTCATCTTTTTTATACACTAGGTCAAATGAAAAATGCTTGACGTCACTTGAGGGTTGTTGCTATGGATCCAACATTTGAACCTCTTTGCTTGACGGCAATTTTCCTTGCGCCAAACAAAAGAGCTAGAATTAATTGCGTGAAAGTCACGCCTCATGTTGACTGTGCCTTTCTCCGTGACATGTTTCCCTGATCTCCCCTGTCGACGTAACCATTATTTCCTTCGCCTGTGCTTGCTTCTCAATGTTTGGTGCCCTTGAGCTAGTGCTAAGGATTGAGAAATATCACATCCTAAGCGAATCTTTTTGCAAATCTGCATCAATTGGACTAATCATGCTTATTGCGTCATCCAATGCAAATTTTGAACTTTGGTTTTCGTTATAACGATAGGTTTCACCATGCTTGTTTTGTCAATAGGCTTAACACGAACAACTATGTATGACAAAGATTGTTGTTCAAAGAACTCAACATTGCTTCCTTGTTGGATCAGTTTGTAAGTTGAATAAGGCATATGAAGAAATCTTAGATACCACATTTTTTGGCTCCTCTTGAGAGCAAATACACAACATTCAGAGACTTGTCATCTCCTATCGAAGAAAATGCTGGAGGATTGGTAGGATTGGCTCTATTCCTAATCCTCCAAACTTGCCGTGGAAGTTAAGGTGGAACTAGAGTCCATACGGCATACATCAAAATCCATGTCTGAAACAGCTTCATCACTATCGTCTCTTCTAGTTCTATCGCAGCTTTCATCAATCATCATCTTTTGACCCGCATTTCCATCGTCAGTTGCAAGAGTGGAAGGTAGTGCCTGCACTGCATTACACGAATGACCATCACGCACTGCTGACATCTCCCTATCCTTGCTCCCTAGAAGTGAATCCTTTTTACTAACTACAACTTACATCTCCCGGAACAATGGTTACTTGTCTTTGAGCCCACAATGGCATGAGACTCCATCATTGCTAGATTGTCCCTCATTTTGTTTCGCTAAGCCCTGCTCAGACTGTTTCTGGAAATCATCTGTAATTCCTCCCCTGCCACATTCAGCTTCAACATGCCATGTGCAAACGGACTTGTTTCTTGGCACCCAATGTGTCTTGAAGTTTCTGACTCCTTCAAGACAGCACTGTTATTTGGCTCAAGTTCTAAAGCAAATTCAAGGTCTAACCTGACCTCCTCCACCAATACCATCTTCATAAGCGCTAGTGCCCTTTGATATCTCGCCATAACGGTATTTTCTTCAAATCTCAATGCAAGGTCACAAAGAAACTTCACTCCTTCATATTGTCCAAGTTTCAACCAACAGGTTGCCAAATTTGAGTTTAAATTAATTGCAAGCTCTTGCATTAGGATGGCGTCTTCCTCACAAGTTGGTACTCCAAACGCTAAGAATTGAAGAGCTCCCTCATACTTAGCTCTTGCTTGTAAGAAATCCTGACTTCAAAAACATGAATTACCAGCGTTCTTTAAAGACTGCGCTTCCAGGATGGCTTGTCAAGGATGAGGCCAATTTTGAATTTGTTGTATAACAGTGTGATCTAGGTTATCACCCCAACAGGAATCGACCATGCCTCCTATTGTTTCCTCAAACTCGAGGTCCATGGTTCACTACTAAGCACAATGCCTCAACTAAACCGGTCTACGAAATAAGCAATAATGTAGAACTCAGACAAGCAAATAAGCTCTAATACAAACTATATTAAAATAAACTACAAAAGCACTAAACCAGATTAGACCAGGAGAAATGAAATGCCAACCAAACTCCAACATCTCCAATGACACATAGATGAAATCAATTCCCAGCTGTATCACTACTAGAGCATAGACAAATAATAGAACTGGCCCTTACAAAAGAAAGTAGACAAGGTACGAGCACAAGGCAAAGAATTAGTATAAAATCCGGAAAAGCCTGAAGTCAGCTGGCCCAACCCGGACAACCTTCGATTCGTCCTTTGTTTCGCTAGAGATTAGCAGTCTTTTTGTTTGTTTGTTATATTAGCAGAGGTTTTGAGTTAATATTTTGAAGCAATTTGTATTTAATTATGGTATTTGTACTCTTTGAACTTTTTCTTAATTAATGATCGAAAAAAGAGCAGTTAATGGTCAACTAGTCAACTATTCGTATTGACATTTATTGAAACTATATGAAGTTTCTTCCGCCAACTTCAACTTTGGAGTACAGAAAAAAAAAAAACAAACAAACAAACTTTGGTTTAGCTTTCGTTTCTTCCTTTTTTTGGATGTTCTCCCTCCTTTTTCTTGTTTTAACTTATCTAATTTTTCATGTAGTAAGTCTTATATGAGATGTGAGATCTTGTCACTAAGGTATGTTATGAGACAAACGTTTTTATTGTAACTTTTATAGACAATTAAGGCGACTAATAACTTATTTAAGGGTGACTATAATAAAAGTCACTATTAGATGAACGATTAGTCGTCCCTGAACTAAAAGTCATTCCAAAACATATCATTAATTACCACCAAATCTCAAAAAAGTTCCCCCCTAAGAATATGTCTCACAATAATTCTTATTTGAAATAGTCTCATCCAAGAATGTCTGCTTTTCATATATGATAAATTTCAAACCCCTATTCTCCAATCCATTTAATGTAGAGATGGGAAAAGCTGACCCGACACGATTACCGACCCGAACCCGACACGAAGTTAAGTGGGTTTGGGTATAAATTTTCAACCCGTTTAATTAAATGGGTTAGGTTCAGGTCGAGATTCTCGACACGAAAAAGTACCTATTTAACCCGTTTAATTAAATGAGTTAAATAAGTTAACTCATTTTTTCATTTTTTATTTATCAATTTACTTTTTATTAGATAATTAAGAATATAATTTTTTTTAGAAATTATAAATTATGATGAATCTCCGGAACTTCAAAGAGTAATTATTTAATGTGATATGTAAACTTAATTTTTAACATTGTAATTACGTATTAGTTGAAAATATTAAATGCATAAATAGTAAATTAAGTGACTGAACTTGACCTGTTTATCTTAAACGGGTTAAGCGGGTCAACCCGTTTAAAAATTAAATGGGTACAGGTCAAGATTTTTCAACCCGTTTAATAAACGGGTTAGGTTCAAGTTGAGGAATTCTCAACCCGTTTAAGTTCGACACGAATACGAACCCGACCCGACACGACCTATTACCCAGCTCTAATTTAATGGGGTCCTTAGAATTTTTATTTATGGATTAGGTAAGCTATCTTTACACCAACAATCTATTAGGTAAGTTATGAATCTCACAAGATTTCTCGGGTACAATTTGTATGGATAGACTTTTGTCCAAATTGAAATAAGTAAATATTATTAATTCATTTGTTGAGTAAGTTAGCCTTCATGCCTTTCTTTTATAAATTGCTAGATATTTTTTTGGGAACTTTTTTTTACGTTATTACTCATTTGGCTCTGTAAGCTTATATCAACTTTGCCAATTATTTATTAGGGAACACTTTGAATTAATTCTTGTGATCAATATCTAGTGTGGACTTAATTTTTGTGATGCAATGTTTGACATTCATCTCAAACCATCTAATCTGATTTCTCAAGAAAACATACGTTGTTGATGATATATTGACTAAATTCATCATTTTTTTTAATAAAACGATAAGGAAACTCGCCTAAGAGCTCATATGTCACCGGAGCAACTTAGGTGAAACAATGCATGGGAGACAGAAGGGGAAGAAAAGTAAGAGAAATTCTCATGTGCCTCTAGTGGAATTTAAACTTACACATTCTTATTGAAAAACGAGTCATCTCCAAGACTCCAACTAAACCACCCCTTTGATGACTAATATTGATTAAAGTGTCTTTATGTCAACTTGCCACTATGGAATCTATCTCAAGTGACAAACCTTAATCTTGCACACCAATAAATTCTTCCTTAATCTACTTAAAGAAATCCGAATGCCTCAACACTCAACAATAAACTACAATATCTTAGAGCATTGTGAGCGAAGAGCAAAAAAAAAGGAGGGGATTCAAATAAAGATAAAAAAGATTAAGATTTCGGAAGGGAGAAATAAAAAATGTACAATTTTCATTGCCTTTCAATGAAACAATGAGGGGACTGTTATTTCCTATGTACACTTTCTTGTACATTTACCTAAAATGTCAAAACAAAACTGCTCACAGATCGCTACGACTTTCACACAACGAAGGGCCTCTTACTAATTTCCATGCCAAACCATTTTTTGAGTCCAGTCCCATCCCCTCTGGCGAGTAGTCTTAAGAAATTAGGTGTACATAGCCTATTTCCTACACTGGATTGCAGATAATCTTTTCGTGTTTCCATGTTGAATCTCCATTGCTAAAAATGTGCTTGGAAAGCACTGATGACGAAAGATAATGATACAAGGTGTCTAAATATGTACACTCATCTGGTATGGGAACATCTCTTAAGCTGTGGCTTGCTCTTTATGTCATTCTTGGACATACAAAATATCCCAGATTGCTCATCGACTTTTTCAATGAGAAGCTTCAATAGTGGAACGTTAGATAGAGTTTTGCATGAACCCACCATTATCAGCTTCTTCTGCACAGCAATAAAATTAAAAAAAGAAAAGGAAAACCGATCAGCAAAGTAACCCTGTTTTCGAGTGTCACCATGAATCAATAGAAAAGAGTTCATAAACAATAATTTGCTGTAATTAAAAGAGCATGAAACCACACTTTGCCCTGGGGAGTGGGTTCTAGATGGGGGCACTGTGTGTTAAATGCTTCGGTCTGACTAATCTAAGTAAGCTTCATCTGGATCAAAAGGTTATTGGTAAAGTATACATAAAAAGCTTTATAACAAAGAGGGGAAAAAAGACATAAGAAGCAGAATGCTGCCGGTCCACACACCGGAACTTTAGAGCTGTGGTACTGTAAAAAGAATGTCTTGACCGTAAAAACCAAATGCTCAATTACTCAAAATTGTTGGAAGAAGCTAGTATGACATCCTACTTCAGAACAGGTTTCCAATCGGGGGGGGGGGGGATGCAAAGGGATTGCACCTTGGTTAGAAATCAATGAATTCAGCTTTTGTTTCATTTTCATCAAAACAATAACAATTGTACAGTGTGAGCTTGCATTCCAAGTAATCTCTTCATTAGCGTACTTTCATATCTAACTAATGAAGAGAGCATTAACAGCATTAACAAAACCAATCAGATTTTGCTCTATGAGCAAAAGCAATATGGCAGTAGTTAGTCACAGACATAGTTACCAGGAATGATTCATTACCCTCATTCTGGAACAAGTGAGCCAAAGCCTAAATTACACTAAAATTGTGCAATAAATAGCGATCCACATTCCGTATTAAGGGAATCGTTCCTGGTAATCATCGTTACATAACAGGATGTTGAAGTTAACATCACTAGGAGACCTACCTTGGCACGTGTTAGAGCCACATTGATTCTATGCCAATCACCAAGTAGTGAAGATGAGCTGACCCTTGAATTTGAAGATGATCTGACAAACGAAACTAGTATGCAGTCCTTATCTCTTCCCTGGAAATCAAATCCGCGAGAGTAAGAACTTCTCGGTTAATAATTTATGTAAATTAAATCCTAATAAAATCCTGATGTTTGAAAATGAACAGGAGCTAAAAGATTTAACAATGCTTGTTTGGTTGCTCAAAAAAAGAAATGCAGTATTTGAAAATTCTCATAAAATCATAATAGACCATAAAAGGGAGCATCAATCCATTGAGCGCACTTCTGCTTAGTGGGCTTTCTTTTTCATTAATTTATTTTTTTTTTATTTTTTAATTTTTTGATTCTATTTTTTATTTTTTAATTTTTTTGTATTTATTTTTAATTTTTATTTTTAAATTTTTTAATTTTTTTGTATTTATTTTTATTTTTTAAAAAAAAATTTAAATTATAAATTTTTTTGTATTTTTTTATTTTTTTATTTCAGAAAAACAACCAACAGAAAATTCCAAAAATAAAAAATAAAAAAATTTATACAAAACTAAAAAATAAAAAATAAATACAAAAAATATATATAAATTAAAACAAAAAAATTTAAGAAAATTAAAATGAAAATAAAAATATAAAAAATTTAAAAATTAGAATTTAAAAATTAAAATTAAAAAAATTAAAAAAATTAAAATTAAAAATTAAAAATTAAAAATTTAAAAATTTAAAAAATTTAAAAAATTAAAAAATTAAAAAAATAAAAAATAAATAGAAAATAAAAAATAAATAGAAAATAAAAAAAATTAAAAATTAAAAAAAATTAAAAATTAAAAATTAAAAATTAAAAATTAAAAATTAAAAATTAAAAATTAAAAATGAAAAATGAAAAATGAAAAATGAAAAATGAAAAAATACAAAAATACAAAATAAAAAATACAAATACAAATAAAGAACACAAAAATAAAAAAAAAAACAAAATAAAACAAAACAAAATAGAATAAACAAAAACAAAAAAATTTCATCATCATTAATTACTATCACAATAAAATTATTACATTATAAAACAAAAAAATATTAATAAGTAATAATTCAACTTCATTCAACTTTCACCCACAATCACCCACAATCACCCATTCCACACCCTTCATTCCCCACTGAAAAGAACAGGACCTAAGGGCATCCCCAACCCAAGTGCCAATTTTTGGAATTCAAGTTTGCCACATAAGCAAAAATTTCATATTTTTAAAACTTGAATTCTATCAATTCTCCAACCCATGGAACTCCAATTTAAATAACCCAATAAAAAAATTTATCATGGACCCACTTCATAACACACAACCTATTTTTTTAATCATATAAAAATTATTTATAACCTCAAAAAAAAAAAAAAAACCAAGCAAACATGGCACGGGTAGGCACGCAAATTCTGGCACGCGTGGCCTGGACTGGGAGGGGGGCCGCCCCCCCCCCGGGGGGGGGGGGGCGCTCGCGGGTATGTGGCTGGGGATGCCCTAAGGGTAGATAAGTTATCCACTTGTTTGGCCATTTTGTGGCGGGTGGTTAAAGTTGGAGAAAAGATTATGGACAATGTTTTGTCCTTGTACATGTCGTGGAGAGTGCTAACCTCTCTGGTCAAATGACTCAAATTCCACCCATGCTTTCAATGGGTATTGTGGCCAGACATATGACGATATTCACATGCTCCATCTTCCACTCAATGTCTGAGCTGGAGGACTCTTGTCCTCCTTTATGTACATTTTGATTTTAACCATCAGAATCTTCTCAAAGGGACCACATTGAAACATCAACCCAGGAAAAACATGAATTTGTTGAATAGAAATGCAGCAGTATAATGGAAGTTCTTTACTAAGGCTTTCCATATTTCTGATTTAATTTTCAATTGACGCAGCGAAGTTGGATAGACAACATTGCTTTCCCCGTCTTGTCAGTTCAATGAAAAAACAATTCATCACTCAATCATATCCAAATCATGACAAAATCTGCAAGTAGTTTTTAAATATCATTTCTGAATTTTTTTTTTCCTCGTCTGGAGCAAGATTAAATAGTTTTCTCATTCCAACTCTGAGAAGCAGAATACAGTTCACAAGCCACTGCCTGGGCAAATTCCCAGGCACATTCAGAACTTACAAGAACCCACAATGATCCCTTATAGCTACCAATATGTTCTAAGCCCCTTATCCCCAAAAAGCCTTGCTTATTCTCATTCAAACTGCCAATTCTAATATGCCATACCTATATCACATCTGGTTATTTTTATTTATTGATTTACATAATTTGTGGTGGCCAAATTACTTCAAGAATTACTCCGTGAAATAGAGATGTGAAAACTAGGAAAACAATCTTAATTCTCTGTCTAACAATTGAAACCTGAAAAACACCCTTGGAATACATATACCATACTCAACAAAAGTTAATCTAGATCACTTTGCTGGGTACAAATGCAAAAGTAACCACTCCTTTCAAAGTGGATCTTGATTGTTTTTCCATGGATTAACAGCGCATAACAATCAATAATAATGGGTTTTAGCAGACGTGTGCCTAATAAAACAGAATGATAATGTACAGTTAAGCGAGTTCATTTAAGACAAACCAGATACTAAAGTAGAAAACCCACTTCAAAAGGAGCGACTCACTTTAAATATTGAAAAGCATACATAAATCACCTGGTATTTGTCAATTGTATGAACCTCAACTGATGCCATGCTCAGAACATGCTGGATAAGATGTGCCTGGGAGTTGTAGGGGGTAATGATTCCAATTTCCTCTTTTGCAACACCATGGTTAGCCAATGCTTCTGTGATCTACAGTTATGATTACGAGTTATTTGTACCTTCCGAACATGGAGGTTGTCCAAAAGCGAGTATCTTAGAAATCTTACCTCTGCCACAATACAAGCTTCAATTGGGTTACTCACGGTCTTGTGGTCCTTTGTCTCAAAAGCAGGTAGGATATCTGAATAATGAATTTCCGTCTTGTGAGAGGCACTCAGGCACAGGCCGCATGGACTAACAAACTCAAACAAGTATAAAGTTCTGGCTACCTGTGTTAATAAATATAACTGGCTTGTCTGCATCTAAAACCTGCTATTGTCAGAAAAAGCAACCTTTAGTTCAGAATATTATTGAATGAAAAGGCAAAAAGCTAACTGTCCAAGAACACATAGCACTGGCAAAGGCAATCCAGGATAGTGCACATTTTTCTTTACCTCCTTCAGCCAAGAGGAGGTTGGCTTTCCATTCAGCAACTTAAGCTTTGCATTCTCCACATCAGGGGAACCACAACATAGTCTGTCACCATATATAAGGGCATTTGACAGCTTCATGATTCCAGCACACATTCGATACTGTAAGCCACAACATGTGTGCATTCAGATTCATTGATCTCACAAACAAGGTATCCACAACACATCAGCCTGCTTGATTGGAAATGAAGGCTGACCTGACTTCGCAGAGCTGATATTGCTTGGGGATGTGCTTCTGACAGCCTGCGAAACAAGCTAACAGACATTCCACTTTCCCGAGCCTCTGCACTCTATGAGATGAAACATGCATTAGGCTTCTTGAACAAAAATACGTAGCAGGTTTGGTTGAGGATGGTGTAAAACTGTAAATCTTACCTTCACAAGTGGGGGTAATTGATAATGATCTCCAACAAGGACGAACTTGGATGCGAACATCAATGGTCCTAGAGACACCTATATGGCAAAGGAAAGAGGCACAAACATCATTTCTTGTCCTGAAGGACCAGTTCACAAAAACCAAGAACTTGAAACTCAAGGACAGAGACCCATAGTGAAGTAACATGTAAATCATCAGTAGAGCAAGAGGCCCCCCTTTTCCCCCAAACTTTAAACAATTCAATAGGCACTCGTATTTTATGTGCATGCCAACCCAAGAGAGCACATATTCTCTGAAGCTAGAGCTAGGCGCATGGAGGGGAAAAAAGACGCAGATGACACTCAAGATTTGCATTTGTACATAAAGCCACACTGATAGTGTAACTGTCCTGAACAGGAAATAAGGAATTCCTTTTTTCAATTTTCATCCTCGCCTGTTTTATTGATCACTGGGATATAGTCAGTGAAGAATGAGGTAAATTCAGAAAAAGGACGAAATTCAAAGTTTGAAAGTCTGTAAACATAGCAAGCTGTGCGCTTTCACTTGGCTAAAGCTTGAAAAGCTCTACCTGTATTTGCTCGAAAAGCTTTTCCCGAAAATGCAATGCTCACTAACATGTCACACACATTTGTGTATTTGTACACAATTATGCGCAGGCATGGGAATATTTCTCAAGATACCTTTGATCCAAAAAAAGAAAAATAAACATTTTTGTTAACTGCACTAAATAATGGCACAAACACATGTGAGCTGTGTGCGTATGTATACATATGCAGATTTATGAGGTTATTTGGAAATCTTTGTTTATTTCTTCATTTTCATCTTCATGAAATTACTGAAGATTCATACAGTTACTATTGCATCTTGCTTTGCCTTATACTATTAAGCCTCATAGAGACCATGAACTCATACTGAAATTGATCAGCAAGGCGTCATACTTCTAGGTTGAAACAGAAATGCTGTGATTCAGAGCTAACCCCATGCTGACAAATAGAAACAGTGCCATGCATGCATTCTTATGAAGAGAAAGCTACACTAAAGAGATCAGCTAACTCATACCGGCAAACTAGTCTGTCCAGCCTCATCGATGATGCATACATCAAATTTCTTATTGGTAAGGAAGGGACTACTTATTCCTAGACAAGTAACTGCAACAACTTTGACTTGATCCAACTTTGATTTGATATCTTCCATAGTACGAATGTGCATATCTGCCAAGGCATAGTTTTCCAGATGATCTGCCAAAAAACGAACCCATTACAGCTTCATAGTATAGCAAGTTACAAACCTGGAAGACAGTGCTGCCTAACATCATGGTGCACAACTTCACGTCTCCCAATACGTGCAAAATCTATCCCCTGAGAAAATCATTCTTCTGTTAGGTAAGGCAGAACCAAATAGAACTCACATAAGGACACATACATGTTAACGAAAACAATCAAACATGTTGATGTCTTGGGTTTGGGAAAAAGAGCATTCACTTGTAGTTCTAAGACAGGATAATTATGTAGTCAGTTCTCAAGGAAGCATTAATAAGATGCATAATTACAAGTATGCTAGACACAGGACTAAATATCAAAAGTCTCCACATGGTGATACGCAACATTGAATAGGCATTTGATCCCATCAGAACCTCATTATAGTAAATTTTTCAAGATTGGACACTAAGGGAAGAGAATATGAGATGTCAACCATATGCCACATGTTTAAAACCGTCAAAACACTAAAGTCTGCTGGCTTCAGAAGTCCAATTACTCCTGTGTTAATCATAACTAGCAAGAGCACTGTTCATTTAATGTTGCTGCACTTGAACAGTGGCATGTAAAAACAAATAAGAGAAAAGAAAGAGCGAGAGAGCAATGATAGCGATTTATGCAAATATGCACAATATCCATCATGCTGTGAACAATGAAGTTAGACCTCACAATGGAATATACAGATATTAATCCAATCCTAACATTTTGTCTCCATTATGTATAGCAACACTGATGCAGTATCAGGGAAAATAAAAGTTTAGGAATTTAAGAATCATCTTATAATAGTAGAATATCTCTTCATTATCTTTTTTATTATGTTTTTAGTAAGGAACTATATCTTTTTATTACGTTATCTCGTAGTTTCCTTAATGTTTAGGTGCTTTTTCTATTTAAACTCCCAGTTATGCTTGAGGGAGACAGACTTGAATAAATTGAAATATTGAATACTTGAAAGTTCTTGCATGAATTTTCTCGGTGTAGGAATTGCTTTCAGAGCGTCCTACATCAATTGTTCCCTTTTATAGGAATTGCTCTTAGAGCGTCCTACATCAATTTGGTATCCGAGCTTTTCGATTCCTGTTAATTTTTTTTTCAATTCTTGCTCCTTATTTCGCAAATCAGCCAAAAACAAAAACAAAAATACCACAGAAACCCTAACCAAAGCAGACCAAACATTAGAACCACCTTCAAAACACACCACAACGCCGTGATTCCACCACCTAGACCCGTCAGCCACCACCATCGACCACCAACCCTCAGTCGGCACCTTCGGTCGGCCACCACCTCACCACCGCCAACAGCCACCTCTCACCGAAACCCCAATTTCCAAAGTCGAAACCCTATTTACGAGTTGCTCCGGTTTTTTCGACCCCTAGCCCTCGATGCACACTCAATCCATCCAAGAATCCTAAAATTGACTTTCCCCTCACGTTCCCACTGAATTGCACCCCAAAACCCCCAATCAATTGGGTTGAATCGCATCAGGAATTGGTTCAATTGATTATTCATTCGCAAACCCCAAACCTAATTCGCGAGCCCTAGAACCACCAATTTGCCTTTGTCCCAACCAGATCTTCCAAAATTGACGCCATCCTCCACTGCCCTCTCTGTTTCGCCCCTAAACCCCAATCTAATTGAAGGAATTCATTACCCTTCCAGTGTCAATTGTTCATCTAAGTCGACTTCGGAACCCTAGCCGCGAATTCGTTAAAATCCTTGGCAATTGTTGGGACTTTCGCCTTCTTCTACCATCAATGACGTCTGAGATCTCCTGACCAATGGCCTTCTGTTGCTGCCAGCCAGTCACCTCGCAGGCAACCGTTCTCGATGTCGCCTTTGGCTCATTACCCTTTTTTGCTGTGTTATGCTGTGCTGCTGCTGTCACCGCATGACTATTTTGCTATTTCTGTCCCTGTGGTGCTGTTGCTGCGTGGTTGAGTGCCACCACGCTGAAGACTGCCAGCCTGTCATCGATGGTCTCAAATTAGTGTTGCGGTTCTGGAAGAGGTAGGGCTTAAACAGTAATCAGGCGCACTAAGAGTTATGAAGGACTCAAATTACTTTGGAGATTGTGTGGATTTTCTACCACGAACATTAGATTAATATCTAATTACTCGGGTTTTTCAAGCACTTGTGTTAGTCCTGATTTTCCTGTTCCAATTTCCTTGCTACAGTTGAGTCATACCAATAACCCATATCAGTTTTTGTGCTTTGCTGTGTGCGTAGAAATTGCTTATTGTTGACATTAATCTCAGCACGTTTATTCATTATTTGCATTCAAACATGTCATTGTCTCCGGAACAGCCTTACCAAACCCAGACTGACATCTTTTCTAAAAGACTGGACCATCAAGATATGAGGTTTGACCAACTAGAGGCTAAGATCGACAAACTAACCAGGTCATTTGAAAAGGCACCCATGTTGTACCAACCTCAAACCCCACCAAAAAATTCCCCTGACTTCTTGCGAGAGGAAGTGATCACCATAAGTGTATTGTCTATAAGTCGGATCGGGCTAATGAATCTGAGGAGAGGGAGCCCAAACAACGCCCTCACTCTAGCCGTTGAGAGCGAGGGCAGGGAAGTGGTTCGAGACATGGTTAGGAAGACCCCAAGGATCGTAGGTTTGACAACCCTAGAGACAACAGGAGGTCAACTGGTCAAGTAGCTATAAGTAGACTACATATGCAAAACTTGAAGCTGACTAAATGTTGGAATGTGCATGAGGGTTATTCAGACATTACCCGAAACGTTAAGGTTGACGTGCCCACATATGATGGTAGGTTAGATGCCAACACTTTTCCAAACTAGTTGATTGCCATAGAGGACTATTTCGATTGGTATGGGATGTCTGATATTGAGCCTGTTTGCTTCGCTAAAATGAAACTTGTGGGTCAGCTAGGAAGTTTTAGCAGACACTTAGCACTCACCTTGAGCGTATGCAACAACCACCCATCACCCAATGGGCAGCTATGAAGGATAGCTATGAAGGATAGGCTGGAAGAAAAGCATTTCGCTTCTTTTCATAGAGCTTACCTCGTAGACCAAATGTTTGATCTTCAACAGTCTAATTCTTGTGTGTCAAACTATATCAATAACTTTGAGGAGTTGATTTAACGTTGTGAGTTGGTAGAAGATCCATCTGTTACTATAGCTCGATTTATTCATGGCATGCGACCCGATCTTAGACGAGATGTGACTTTTTCTTCTCCTTTCACACTATATGAGGCCTATCATAAAGCGTTAAAAGTTGAGATACTCAATAAGCCTATTCCTATGAGGCATTCCATCCTCCCATCTAGGCCTCCCACCCAACTTGCCTCTAAGGCAACACAATTTTCGGCCAGTGCCTCTAATACAAAGACCTCTAGTCTTCAAGTCTCATCTAAGTCACCCTTGACTGCTAATGCTAGTGGTTCCCGAATCCCTGCTGATAATGTGGTACAATGTTTTTATTATCGTGGGAGAGATCATTATGCTTTTGAGTGTCCCCATTACACCCTTGCCTCAGAACATGAGCCCATTGAGTGTGAGGACGAGATTATGGAACCTGAGGGAAGTTATGAGGATCTTGTAGATGATGTCCAACATAGTCTCATGGGTGATTCTTATCTTGGTGTCGTTAGGTGTCTTTTATCCAAACCAACTTTAATTCATGAGTGGAAGCATACCACCATCTTTTATACTCTTGTCAAGTGTGGCGACACTTCGATGAAAATGGTCATAGATGATGGAAGCACTATGAATGTGGTAGCTCAGTGCACTATTAAGTGTTGTCATCTAACAATTGAGCCCCACCTTCATCCCTTTAAGGTAGCTTGGGTCAACAAGACTAGCCTTTTGGTTTCCCATAGATGTAAGATCCTTATCCAGATTGGAAGTTACAAGGATGAGATTGCATGCGATGCTCTGCACATGGACGTTGCTCACATTTTATTAGGCGAACCTTGGCTATATGATCGGAATGTCACTCATCATGGTAGGGAAAATACCTACGCCTTCAGGTTTCAGAACAAGAACATCACTCTTACCCCTTATCGGCCTAAAGAGTTGCTTTCTTCCCCAAGCCCAAAGCCTTCACCGACCTTGTACTCGCCCATAACTTCCTACACTTTACCTCCAACTAAAGGAACCATCTCTCTTCTTCATCATAAGCCCTTTGAGAGATTCAGGAACTTTAGCCGGTCAATGGGTAAGAGTCTTTTTGAGATTGTCCATGGATATTCCCCTCGCACCTCCGCTGACCTCACTCCCCTCCCTCCTAACGTCCGAGTCTCCAAACCCGCCTCCACATTTGCCCAACATATTCATGACTTGCATGCTGAGATTTGTCGTAAACTTGCAATGAGTAACGATAGTTATAAGCTTTTAGCTAATGTGCATTGCAAAGACACTTCTTTTGAGGTGGGTGATTTTTTTATGGCTCGTGTTTGACCCGAACCACTACCCAAAGACTTCCACAAAAAGCTCCATGCTCAAGCTATGGGTCCTTATCAAATTATCAAGAAGTTGGGATCTAATGCTTATGTGCTTAATTCACGGAAATACTTGGGTATTAGTTCTATTTTCAATGTGGAAGATCTAACCCTTCACCAAGGTACTTTTGAGCCGCCTTGTCTTCCTTTGGGTGCTTCTGCAGGTACTGGAGCCCTAAAGCTCCTTGCTTTTCACATCTGCATACTGACATTGGCTAAGCTGGATGATGAGTAGGCGGAGTATTCCAATGGTAGTTTGTAGCGTCTCGTTCGTGCATGGTCAAGTCGCCTATGATTTGATGATCATGTATTTCCGCAAATGAGTTCCGCATCAGGGGATGTTGCACTTTTGGTACCTTCAAGACAACTCACTGGAGTCCAATTCTTTTCCGCTGAGGGGAGAATGAAGCAGTATCACGGAAACTAAAAGCTTAGGAATTTAAGAATTATCCTTTAATAGTAGAATATTTCCTCATTGGGAGTTTGTTGTTGTTGTTGTTGTAGTAGAATATCTCCTCATTATCTTTTTTATTATCTTTTTAGCAACAAACTATATCTTTTTGATCAACTCATTTCGTAGTTTCCTTAATGTTTAGGTACTTTTTCTATTTAAACTCTCAGTTATGCTTAAGGGAGACAGACTTGAATGAATTGAAATATTGAGTACTTGAAAGTTCTTGCGTGAACTTTCTCAGTGTGGGAATTGCTCTTAGAACATCCTACATCAATTGTTCCTCTTTGTGGGAATTAGTCTTAGAGCGTCCTACATCAAACACACAAATAATGTTTAAGAAGCATGTGTTGAAGTTATTGTCTTTTTTAGAAGTTATAACAATGTTGTGGAATCAGGTTAATATCTATAATTACATTAACAGAATGTTATGCCACCTAAAAGTTTAACTTTTACTGGAAAGTTGAATGTTATGCCACCTAAAATTTTAGCTTTTACTGCAAAGCCGAATGATCATTTAGGTACTCTGTCCCTTTAATGGGATCATTATATGTCATAAATCATGTTTGCTTAGAATGAAGATTAGCTGTAAAGCACTAAAAGGTGAATATTGAGTATATGGAAGAAAGCAAAACCAACTTATTGATAGAAAAAATAATGGAGTGTCCGTTTTACAAATTAAAGCAGAACTTCACCTGAGAAGATTCGATATAAAACACCAGACATGAATTTTAACATATAAATGAAATTGAGATAAGAATTTCTCCATATTTGCCAACCAACCATATTTTCTGATGTGATACGAACAAAAATTACCTGAGCTTTAAGTTTGATAAGCAAGTTATCAACAGCTGAGTTTGTATACGATGTTAGCAAGATTGATGCTCCTCTCATCAGCAAAGCTTTCACTGCATATACCATAGTGGATGTCTTCCCCGTTCCAGGCATACCAAGTATAAGAGTGTAATCTTTTGCTGTGAGTATCTGCATTAGTAAATGGGCAATAGATGAACAGGAAATTCCAACCCAAAGCCCAGGACCCGGGACAGAGACACCAGAAAATAAAGAACCCAGCATCTAAAAGAGATGGCACCTTAATGATTGCTCTCCGTTGATCGTCATTCAAGTTCCTCTCAGACCAAATATAGGATATTGCAGGATCTTGGCTGAGCACAGATCCACTGTCGAATCTGGGAGCCTAGAGAACAAAATTACTTATTGACCAACAAGAGATCTTTTGAACCAAATTAAGACAAGCAGAAGTGAGACTCGCCTCAAGATCCACAATTAATTTTCTCAGGTGATCACTTTGTGTACTTCGAAGAAAGAGCTGTACCAGATTGTACCTTCAGTAACAAAAAGAAGGGACTTGAGCAAATTGGTGTGATCTCAAAGATTGACATAAAAATTAGAAAGCATTGACAATTCCGGGGGTCACCTCATGGTTGTAAAGGAAGTAGCAACTTCATCCTTGTCTATGCGCCAGACCTGCTGATAAAGATCTGACATTGAAGACGGGTTGCTCTTTGGAAGCCTTAAGCGCTTTGAAAATGAAACCTGGAAGTGGGGATGAAAAGAGCAATTTGAATGAGAAGAATCAACATGGAGTTCATTTGAAAATAAGACAATGCTTTTGCAGCGAAAGAAGGAACAGCAATAAACATGTTGCAGAAGATCACATAAAGAAAACTGTAAAATTTTTATCCTTACAGAAACATGAGAACGGCTAATATCTGCGATGATCCCGCTTGCAATGGCAAGATGACTTGATTCAGTACTCAATATCTGTTCACCGATAAAAACGTGATAATCAGCAAAGTCGTCTTCTGAAATGAGTAAACATATCGACACACGAGAGACCCCAATAGCAGTCAGGCTATACACCAATTCTCAAGATATGCAGACAAAAGAGATTATCTAATTATAAATAAAGGGAGGATATGCAGGCTTAGCATCCCCGCCCCAAAAAAGGAACAAGAAAAAAAAGAGAAACTAAAGCAACAAGAAAGACAAGGCATCTTTCACAATCCTTGCAAGCAACTGACTCTCCGTTGGAATTGTCTCCAAGATATGGACAGTTTCAGGATTTATTTTGCTGGTGTACCTATTGTTGTTCCTTTCCTTTCTGGGTGGTTAACTAAAATCAAATAAGAGAATTTTTACAAAAGATTAGAACCAGCAACAGAACGCTAAATAAAATCAAATTAGTTACAATATCAGGTTAATAAAGGTTTAACCACATCCGTAAGGTTGTAGGTGAAAAGATAAACTGATTTATGAAATTCAAGCAATGAGACAATCCAGTAATTTGAGATTTAGCACCTCCCTCGACAAATATTAGTACATATGCATGTCTGAACATATAGGTAATCTATATCATTCTAATGATAAGAAAGACCAGATGAGCAATACCACACGGTCGCCAGGACGGATGGTGCAATTCAAGTCATCTTCTGCAGAAAAAGAGGTGATGTTTGAGTCGTCATGTCTTCTGTCATTAGGAGACGATTTAATCTTGAGTACAAAGCGATATACAAAGCGATTGTCCTTGGCAGATGTTTGTAGATGAATCTCATCTGAGGCATCAAGAACAATGGAAGAAAGGCAACTAGAGGAGCTTTCCTTCCCAGAATTACGTGCTCCCTGTGCCTCTTTTTTGGTAGACTGAAATACATGAGCACAGAAAATAGGGCTTCAATTGAGTTAAAAGTGGCCTGTCTAATAGAATAGCATAAAGAAAGACTAACCTGCAACTCTTTAGATTCTAGGTCAATTAATCGATCCCACTGTTTGAAGAAAAATTTGTGGGAAGTTGTTAAATGGTTAGTAAGTGAATTAAAAATGTCTCCCAATCCACTGCTCTCAGCACATCCACCATGCACCTATAACGTCCAGAATCAAAGTTGTACAAGTTAATCCAGTCAGCTTAACACTCATGAACAGTGCATACAAGCCAAACAACCCTGCAACCTCATGATTATTCACGAAAGAGAATCAAAAAGGCACACCTATTGTAAAGACTAGAATGCCTAGGACCACCTCCCTCTCTTAAAGGAGAAGGTTACTGCAGTATGAAAATGAGGATGACTAGAAGTGCTAGCTGAGTGATTTCCCACCACCCTATCATCAACAAGGAAATGCATGGCCCAGGAATTAAGAAGTTGAGAAATCACCTTGTGATATATGGCACAAGAATTCAGGTGACGACAACCTTTGCACATATTTGGACTCTACACAATGTGATGCAGAGGAAATGGTTAACAAATTGAGCAAATCTAAAGGAGAATTACAAACTGCATAGTTACTCTCATAGCAATACCTGGAGCATTGGTGGTAGTTGCTGGATCATTGAGGCCTTTATTATGTCATGTGCTAATTCATTGCGACGCATGATCAGCCCAATCAAGTCTGATCTACGGACAGTTGCTCCCTTTTCAAATTCAAAACACTCTCAATAAAGGCAAACATGACATACAATAAAAGAAATAACATGCATAACCAAAGCATACCATTGTGTGATCCGTTGAGAGATAATAAAGAAGGCCAGAATCAATTGGCTGCAAATATCTGAATGTGGGATGAATCAGCACTGACGTGATCAAATTGCAAAACTCTGTTGCAGACCAAAGTTAAGTACATACCGCTCAGACATCAGAAGAGTGTATAAGATCAACTGTGCATAGTGTTCCATCAGAGACTGTAAAAGAGAGGATTTCAGCCACAATAAGTAAAACCCAAGGACGAGCTTCAAATGGGAACAAACTCTTGCATTTTTCTACCACAAAGGTAAGTCTCAGAGGAACTTCACCTGGCCACTGGTTGCTTTTCCAGTTTTAAACTCTAGAGGCATGATATTTTCGCCAACGTCTCCGTCATCCAAGTGAATCTTTACTCGGACAGAAGCATCAATTACTCCTTTTAAGCCATATTTTGGTGCCCATGCCATTTCCTCAATATCGATTACCTGCTCGTAAAAGAAATGTCACAATAGAACATTGCACAGCTAAACAAGCAAATGCACAATTGGGAACACCAATCAAAATGCAGCCATGCAACAAACAAAATGAACAAGTTCAATAAGTTCAAGCATCTTGGAAATGCGATGTTGAACATGCAAGTTATTCACAGTGAGCATGTGTTATGTAGACTGAAATTGCCAAGACGAGCAAAATTTGACCAAGCTGATCAGAAGCAATGATTAATTTAGTCATAGCAACTTTTGAAGTCCAAAAATTTCATAGAGTTGCCAAAGAAGTCGAGAACATGGATACAGAAACACAATTGATGAACCAAACAAGCAATTCTTATAGGAGCCTTACATCGCATATGCTCACTCTTCTTAGACCATCATTGGCTCCAAAATCAATAGACGGTGCATTCGGTTTCTGCAAAAAGTTTTGAACCGATCAAATAATGTCTGCCTACCATTAGAGAGCAGAATATCTCGAAAAACAAGGACCATGAACAGTAGTGCAGCACTAACAAGATAACAATGCACACCATAGTGAATGTTTTTCTCAATGATTAACACACATATGCATATTATTTTCAAACTGTCCTCAGCTTCTTTAGGCGAATATCATAGATCACAACTTTTGAGAACTTGACAATCTTTCGCAATCAAATCTTTGTAGTCAAAGATCAAGTTGTCAATAGCAAAAGAGTCAACTAGAACATTATCTTCAAAATGGAGGGACTGCTGTTGATTGTTAATTCATTGTTTCGAGTTGCTTAAGAAATGCATACCCCATTTTATTCACTCACAATAACGGTATTCTTCATCCTATAAAGACATCATTCCTATATGTTTTACGGCCAGATCGATCACCAATTTCATATAAAAAAGAAGTCCATGTGTTTCCTGTCAGGCCAAGGGGAAAAATAATAATAACTTAGAGAGCTAACAGGAAGCCCAGCCATTGTTCCAGACCTTCTCTGAGTCACTTATAACTAATCTTGATTTTTTTTGTCGCATATATAGTTCCCATGTAATTTCCCTATGAAAAGCTAACCCCTTCAGAGCAAGGTTCCAGTGCACATTCCTAAACACTGACAGGCACTAAGACCATCTCCTATCAAACAACAGAGAAACTAAGAAATAAAAGAGCACATGAGAGGTTTTAAGACATGGGATGGCCATTTCAAGTTTTCCACCACTATAGTGTTATGAACCTTTAGCTTCCTTTATAATATCTATGATCCATGTGGTCAATTGTGCTTTAAGGAAATTACCCTTCTTTTTTTTTAAATAAGGATACTTGAGGAAATCACCCCAATCCCCTCTTGGTTTTGCAGAAGCAACCCTTCTGCAAAAGGTTTTCTTACAGTTTGATCTTCTGAGGCCCAGCTTTGATGAAATTCCCAACGGTCATGTTGTATTACTTTAAGAAATATTTCTGCCTAATTCATTCCAAATGGAGATCTTCACAGTACATTAATGCGAAGCCCATTCCTATCAAGTACATTTTTTATCTGATAAGAATTCGCTTCCTACTCCCAAGAAGTGCCACCAATAATAGGAAATGAGCTTCAATTGGACTTGAGCATTGAGGACCTTACACATCCACATTTTGCTGATACATAAGATCTAATTAACAAATTAGTATCTGCCTTGAATCTACCTGTAAATGGAGCTGTACGACATCATCCAGAACCTAGACTCATTCACATAGGCAGTCAAACTGCGGTCCACAAATAGAACTCACTATCCCAAATTATTATGCTAAGGAGTTCCCACAAAATAACATCCATGAGATCAAGGATTCCTAAACCTGTGAATGTTTGAAGAGTGCGATCCAATTGCATATTTTCGGGATTGCCTCAATCAAGGTTTTGTGCATATCATTTTCCTGCACTGGAAATAACCACAATAGAAAAGAATGAGGGATAAGATCAAATTTGTTCATAAGAAGCTTAGAATGATGAATAACGTAGACACCTCCCTGAAGCAGTACGCACATTCACAAGTCTGATACAACTGCAAAGCCAATGACAGCTTCATAGAGAAACCCAGACCAATGCAAATAATTTAAGCCAAAAAAAAAAAAGAACAATGGAAATCCTGAAGAACTCACCTCCACATGCATACAAGCTTTCGATGTTTTTCTGTAAAGTGATCTTTGCAAATTCCTGGAGCAGATCTATACTTGGATTCTCCATTAGAAGTCCAGCCTGAAGAATCAAAGTAACATATCATACTTACAGAGTTTCAATAACCTGCTTGGACAATGCTCTACCATTTAGGAGCCTCAACAGACAAACTTGAAAATATTGAGACCTGAAAAATTTGGTGCAGCAAGATTCCAGTTAATGCTGCAATTGAATATTCACTGCTTTTGAGCCTCTCATCCAGAACAGCTCGTCTAGGACAACCGAAACTACCAGCAACCTGAAAGAATGTCAGTTCTTACTGGAGAATAAATCCTATATCTTAAGAAGTTGAATTTGATCATAACTTAGAGCATACACATGAGAGTATCAGCAGTTTAGCACAACATTTACCCCAGTCACTGTTCAACCTAAAGTACGTACAAATACAAATAAAAACGAGAGGAAAACTTACCCGAGTCCCAGAAAGTAACAAGTTTGGATGGACTATAACAAGATTCTTCTCATGATTCACAACGCAGTTGTGCTCCATATCAAATTCACCTATAACTCGTATGGTGTCTCCAGGCTCAATGACACTGTAGAACCTGCAATAGTAAGAAAGTAATTTACTTCCACCTACTTCACAGATGAAGCTTAATAAGTTTACTATTTCATGTCTCACAAGATTGGGTCTTCCACCAAATTTAGCAACTGTTTACATGTCTTAATTAAGTCACAAGGAATTAAGAATGTGAAAGTGATTTTGATAGGCAACTCAACACAAAAACATCAGTCGTCAGAGGCCAACAAAGAACACTCTTAGCTTATAAGTCAGTGTCAGCCTATCAGGCTATCACAAATCATGCAGTAAACACAGGAAGTCACATATGGGTCAATATAACTGCATCAATTAGCAACTAACATAGCCTAGGGAGTCCAGATAAAACACATCCAGTTCAGTCCATGCAAAGTCTATTTTGGCAATTTAGATACCATCAAACATCGGCAGCATATTCAGAACAAGAGATTGATGAATGAAAACATGAATGGAAACAGGACTGACAGCGATAACCCTGAAGGTCAATCGTACATTATCAATCTATTCAATCATCTCCATGCATTGCAAAGGTCACTTTCTTCCCACAAAAAAGTCAAGGAAAAATGAACATCTAGACTTTACATGGCTGCAAACTGAAGAACGAACTAATTGCTCACCAATCATCCCACAAATGCACAGATTGTTCCTCGCCACTCTGCTCGTTTAACACACGAAGAACCTAAAACAAAAGAGATTTTAAAATGTGCCATCACAAGTTATACTTTACTATCAAGCAATTTTCATATCAAATCTTAAAGTGACCTTCGATGAGCATTGAGCTCCGTTCCGATATTGCGCATCACGCTTCTCTGTAACCTATCAAAATTACAATGCCACATGATGTAGATTTATGCTTCTAAATCATGAAACACTAATGAAGAAAGAAAAGAGCAAACAAAGGAAAAACCAAAGGAGAATGAAAATTTAAACTTGAGGGAGGGGGCGTACCTCTAAGACCAAGAAACAAGGATCAGAAGATGACACATTAGCCTCTTCAAGTGAATTCATTGCCGTCTCTTTTATTGGCGAATTAGCCTTCGCAGATATTTCATCACTGATTTTGCTGCAAAGCCTGGATGAACTTGTATTTGACTCCACCAATGCCGGTTTTTCAAAAGTAGTTGCATTCTCTACTTGATCTAGAGGTTCAACTGCTGGCTCTTCAACAGTAATTGCATTCTCTACTTGTTCTAGAACTTCAGATGTTGGCTCTTCAACAGTAACTGCATTCTCAACTTGATCTAGACGTTCAGATGCTGGTTCTTCAACAGTAATTGCATTCTGTACTCGATCTAGATGTTCAGATGCTGGCTCTTCAACAGTAGCCACAATCTCTACTTGATCTAGAAGTTCAGATGCTGGCTCTTCAACAGTAATTGCGCTCTCCACTTGATCTAGAAGTTCAAGCAGGGCCTGAAAATCCATGAAAAAATAATCAGAAGTTGCCAATATCTCCAAACCAAACGTTGATGCAGCATAAAATACACCAAACACTTGGAGAGTAAGTAAATAACAAGAGAAAAACGAAATGAAAAGAGCTTGTAATCCGCGAGTACCTTGTATTTGATATGACAAATATGAAAGAAAGATGAATCGTGCAAGAGAGAAAAAACAATCACCTTTTTATGTTGTCTTTGTTCCAAACACTCTCTTAAGACAGCATTATGAGCAGGCTGCATCGCAATGTGCACAACCCACAATCAACATAGTTACATACACAACATCAAAGGTAAATTTCAGTCCTTGGAAAAGCTTGTTACCTTATCATGGTGATACGACAGTGAAGGTGGAGTTCTAAAGGGACTCTGAGCACTACAATCACCCGAGTCTTTCAAATCCATCACATTCCCATCCTGGCTGTTTACGTTCTTATCCTCACTTTGGCTGCCCCTCTTTAAGGTAGCTCCATTTGACAACATTGGTGACTTTTCGGGCATCTCCAATATGTGTACAGAATGCCCTTCTTCAACTTTCCCCTGTGAATCAAGAGGATTCTGTAAGTTCCGAAAGTAAAATGACTACAGGTTTTTTTTTGGAGGGGGTGTGTTTTGAAAGAGCCAATTCAATTAAAACCCTCACTGCATCATCTGATAATTGCTGGAAGCTAGAAGAATTGAGCCTTGAAGCATCAGCAAGAGCCTTGACTACATCAGGGGCAAGCTTTGAAATGGCTTGAAGGCGCTCATTTACTGGGGAGATCTTCCAGGTCACCTCCTCCCCTCCATCATCCTGGCTTTGCTTGATGATCTGCATTGCCGCCACCATCCAAATTAAATTGGGAAATCATTTTTTTATAAAGGAAATAATATATATCAATATATAATGATCAAAGGAATGGATGCGCAGCTAGCATCCGGCAATGGACTATATACATCTAAATACGAGCTATCCTGATAGGTCCCCTCCAATGGAGGAAGAGTAGAAGTTCCCATTATCCCAAACATTGGAACATAATTTACAACAAAAACAATTTACAAGACTTTGAGTAGAACCCAGGTAAGTTACACTTTCCATGCTTTCGTAGGGATACATGTTCCTAAGGAAAAGACCAAATTCATTGTTAAGAAGAGGAATTTGACAGGCCTCGACAGTTGACCTTACTTGGGGTAGTTAATCTTGCCACGAAAGTTATAGAACAAAACGCCTGCTGAATTTCCGTAATTCCACAATACCAAATTCATGATATCCTATCTGTTGGTATCATCATCATGCTGCAACTATAACAAATTGAATAGTAAAAGACAACTTACCATTCCAGGGGAGAATTTAAAACGTTTTCTGGGCATGCACTTTGACACTTCGGGCGAAACTTCAGAGACATCCTCAGACTTAGTGAGGTCTACCAACAAATTCTCAGGAGGAGTATTCTCAGTTTCCAAATTCAACCCATTTTTAGGGTTTTGAGCACCAGCACCCCTTTTCAACCCCCTCAAATTCCGCTCATTTTTAGGGTTTTGAGTATCGGAATCTACAATAACAAGATCCTCAACCTGCTCAGCAGCTCCACTTCGAACTCTCTTCGACCCTCCCACCACATCTCCGCCCGAATTCGACCCCTTTCTGCCCGATTTACGTTTGGACTCAACATTCTTCGAATCCAATTTCTTAGGTTCCTTGTTGTGAGGCTGCAATACGCATCTCTCTGAGCTGGGCTTAGGAGTTTCTGGGGCAGCGGCGGAGGTTTTAGGGTTTTGGGAGGAGGAGGAGAGAGAATGGCGTTCGAAGAAATGCTGGATGCCATACTTGCAGGGTTGAGAGGCCTGATTCTGAGTCGATTTCTTGGATGAAGAAGATGAAGATGATGATGCGTTCGCTTTCTTCCTGGGCGGCATTCTCTCTCTTCTCTCTGTCTCTCTCTTCTCCCCTCTCTCAGTGATGGATGGCAGAGTGAGAGCGCCACTGGAGAAGAGGAGGGCGAAGTGGAGGGAATGAAAAGTGAATTGCAGTCTTTTCCCGCCCAAAAGTTTTATCTTTTTTTTTGTTAATAATTTTATGAAAAGAAAAACAAAGAAATAATACAAGTGGCTCAAAAAATAAAATACATCAATAAAATATTATATCAATTATGTGGGACATGAAATGTGAAATGTTAATTTTTGGGTACAATAGTCTCCCATATTTTTGTGTTAAATCGATCTTTTGTTGTTTTTTTAACAAATTTTCGTTTTTTTTCTATGTATTATAAATTATATATTTGAGTTAACTTCAAATGATATGAACTCATTGAAAAACTATATCAATTGTAACTTTTACTTTGTTTGCTCAATTTTATGAGGATTGATTATTGATTATGATCTTAAATTTTATTTAAGGTAAATAAACAATTTTCAATAACACATAACCATAAGATATACGGCCTTAGAGCATTTCCAGTGGGAAGCTTGTTTTTTTGCTCACCAGTAGGGGTTATCACTGCTACATCAGTTATCTCTTCAACTTTTCAACTCACAATCTTCACATTTCTAATGGAAGGTTCACTACTTTGGCTTCCCAAATAAGATAATATCTAAGGACCCCACATCTAATCATATTTTGTTAATTTAGTTTTTGTGTTTTGATTTGTTATTTTACTGTATTATTTTTGCAAAAAATAATTTGCACATAAATTTTAATAACACAATTAATTAATTAATTAATTACAGAGTCATAATTCATATTTTTAAAAAAACACAAGAGTTTCCATCATAAATAAAATTAACACATGATTAAATATAAAAATTACAAGAGTTGAATTTAATTTTCAAAAAACAAAATATTGAACTTGGGCTGCTTTGTACCGTTGCCCAACGGTCTTCACGTAGTCGTTGCCCAAGCGCTGTATACCAACTTCCCCTTTTTGTTTGGTTCTCCATCAGAAAAAAACAAAAACAAAAACATAAATGTGGCATGAAAGAACATTGTTTCATAGCGCTAAATGCTATAAAAAAATTGGATGAGGACCGCTCAACACTTCCTCGCTTGCACGCCGACCAATGGAAATCTCCTGAGCCGCTTGCCCGGGGCCTGATTTTTGGGCCACGAGAGCTCTGTTGGAGCTACTCTTAGTGATTACTGGGTCAATTCATTTGGTTGCCTTTTAAATTAGACCCCTTGCGTGAAATAACATACGTTAAGGTAAGAGCAAGTGCAGTGGTGAGCCTTGTTTTTGGCTCACCAGTGGAGGCCCACCACTGCCACATTAACTCTTTCTCCAACTTTTTGCCTCACAAGCCTCACTCTCTAACGGTTGGCTCACCACTTTGGCTTACAAAATAAAATAATACCAATGGACCCCACACTTACTCATATTTAATTGTTTTTGTTTTTATGTTTTAGTTGGTTATTTGTGTTTATTTTTTATGGGATAAATAATGTGCACATAATAATTTGGTGAAACAACTAATTAGAGAGTCATTATTTTTTTGAAAGAAATATAAGAGAGTAATAAAAAAAATTACACATGCATCAATATGGAAATTACGAGAGTTCAATAATTAAGAAAAAGATACACCGGGTAAGGAACGAAGGGCGAAAAATTACAATCGTTGAACAATTGAATTATTAGAAATAACAAATAGACGATTAATGAACTATCAATTTTGGCGTCGACCCGAATTTCTCTTCCATATTTCCTCAATCAAGTCCGCTTGAAGAGTTCCATGCATGTGGGAATTGCGAACATCACATGATCGTTGAAAGTATGTCTCGTAGCACGGATGGTGGTCATGGTTAACAGTCGATTGCGGGGCAGTTCCCTCGACGATGTCGTAGTCAAAAGCAAGCTCGTGGTTGTCCCGCTCGTCATCTACGACCATGTTGTGGAGTATTACACATGCTCTCATAATGATACCAATTTCTGTTTAATAGAGCAGACGAGCAGGGTCACGTACAATGGCAAATCGAGCTTGTAACACACCGAAGGCCCGCTCAACATCCTTTCTCACTGACTCTTGACGCTTTGCGAAAAGTTTTTTCTTAGGCCCTTGGGGAAGGGGGATGGTTTTAACAAATGTCGCCCATTTCAGATAAATTCCATATGAAAGATAGTATCCTATGTTGTACTGGTGGTCGTTGACAACATACTCACATTTAGGAGCCCGATCCTCATAAAACTCTTGAAAAATCGGTGACCGATTAAAGACGTTGATGTCGTTCAGACTTCTAGGCAACCCGAATAACGCATGTCATATCCAAAGGTCGTATGATGCAACGGTTTCAAGGATGATTGTTGGCACTTTGTAAACCTGCTTTTGAAATGATGCCCTCCAAGCAGCTGGACAATTCTTCCACTCCCAGTGCATGCAATCTATGCTTCCCAACATACCGGGAAAGTCACGGGCTTCAGCAACTCTCAACAAGCGATCAACATCAGCTTGGTTTGATTTTCTCAAGTACTCTTCTCCGAACACCTCAACGACGCCAGAGGCAAACCTTTTCAGGCACTGTAATGCGATACTCGCACCAATCTTTAAATATTCATCTACGCAATCAGCCGCAACACCATAGGCGAGCATTCGCATGGCTGCAGTACACTTCGTTAATGGCGACAACCCCCGTTTTTCCGGCCGCATCGTACCTCACCTAAAAGTACTGTGAATTATTGCCAAGTGCTTCTACAATGCGGAGAAATAAGTGCCGCCGCATTCTGAATCTACATCGAAATTGATGTTCGTTGTATAATGAATCGTCCGCAAAGTAGTCTTTGTATAAGCAGTTGTGGGCATCTTCTCTATCTCTCTTAATAAACCTTTTTTTCATCCGAGGCGTTGATGCCGAAGGTGTCGGCTCTGTTGCTGTTTGCCTTAGTTGTAGAAGGAACATCATTTGTTGTTGCACTAGTTCATGATGTTGCAGGTAAGCCCCTATGGCGACTATCATGTCATCATTTGATGAGGACGAGGACGAGGAGGACGATGTGCCTCCCTTATCAGACAGCTTTCCAACATTAAATGAATCCATTGCAAATAACCTGCGCAAGATAATAATGATTAGACACAAATGTATGAAGAGTAACCACTGCATTAAATAAAAATATGTTGATACAACCTAGGAGAAACCAATTTATTATACAAACATACGTTCAGACAACCTAAGACTGACCATTTTATGAAACAAAAATAAATTGACACAACCTAAGCGTAACCAATTTTACAAACAACAACATGATGCTGACCCAATTTAATAAAGAAGTGAAAGTTACATTATAAGTTCATACAACCACAAAGGAGCAACGTAGTTCTTTTCGTCTACATAAATAAATGAGACAAGAGACATATTACTGAGTTGATGATGAGTGCCCTGATCTCCTTTGCATGATTTCTACTTTCTTTTGCTCATAATACGCCGCGTGTTCAGGAGCCATTGTTGAAGTGTCAAGCATCATGATTTTATCCTCTTCCGCCCTCATTTTGTTTTCTCTCCTTATCATCTTTTGAACTTTCTCTTCTTTTGCAGTGCTAAGAAAATCTCTGAACATTTCACTCATACCAGTGTGAGTCATGTTTAAGTTCGTCAGTTGAGTTTGAATATTTTCAGGAATGGCGTTGTGACCCTTTTCCTTCAACCTTCTCTTCGCGGCCTTCCGGTCCTCGGGCCTTTCTCTCCCACTAGCACCTTCCTCTCCCGCCTCTTCGGTGTCGGGATTGGACCTTTTGGATGATCCTGACCCTGACTTTGGTGGCTCACATATCGCCCTCCATTTCGGTTGGTCCTTCAGCAACTGATACCAATGGTCCAACTCAAACTTCTTTCCCGTACGCTCGATGTACAATCTGTGGGCCTCATCTGCAATCTTAGCATCGTTCCACCCACTTTGATTACAACGTTCAACTTCCGTCATAATACCTGTCCATTTGTTCACCAATGGGGAGCACCGAAGCCATCGGTTATTACATGTTTTTGTAGAACGTGCCGGTGCCCCTTGTGGACGGTGCTCGTTAAAATTAGAGACCACCTAACTCCAGAAGCTAGACTTTTTTTTATCAGCCCCGATAACAGGATCGGTGCCTACATTTACCCACGCCCTTATTAGACGTTGATCTTCATCAACTGTCCACTTTTTCGCCCCATATATTTTACCCCCCATTACTTCCTCCTCCTCCCCCTCATCAGTACTTGGCTGAATATGGGACTCCTACTGGCCCTGCCCTACCATTGATTTTGTTGGTGTGGCAGATGGGGTGGAGTTGCTCCCTGTAGAAAGGTAGTTTCCATGTGGAGGAGTCGGGTGATAGTAATGAGAATAGTGTGGGTATTCAGTACCATGCACATTAAAAGGTTTGGTATGGATCGGGCGGTAATATGCTGCAGGGTGTGTTTGAGCAATGTGACTTGAACCAGTGGCGAATCTCGAGGGACGTTGGGGTGGGTAATATGAATGTTAGGGATGATGGGGGTAGTTTTCCGCTGGAATTGGACGGTATGACACATGGGGATTGGGTGTGGGAATTGGGGCAGCACTATTCCCCCTATCATGGGAAGAATCGTCATCTTGAAACAAGCTCATAAAGGTCGGAGGGGTGTTAGGGTCCATATTCAAAGTGAATGATAAACCTCTATTTTACACACTTTTAGGCATGATTTGTACCTCTCATCTTGGCGTTTTCTAGTAAAATCCCTAGAGTTTAGAGGTTGCTTAGTCATTCTTCACCTAAAATCTACTTAAAAGTGTGATTTTATGTTTTCAAGGGTTACATTTGAAGAAATGAGGAAAACAAGCCAATGCCGCGCCAAACAGGAGCTAAAAGGGAGTATTTCAGGCCAAAAGATGGCGGCACGGTGCCACCATGCCATGCAGGCTGACCGTGCCACATAAGAAAATTGGAGCTCGCGGGGACAGCAAAGTGGCACGACCGTGCCAAAATGGATTTCCACAACACCATGTCGTAGCGTGACCGTGCCACTTTAGTCATCTTCGCTAAGTCATGTATTCGCGTTGTAATCAGGACATTTTTTAGTTTTTCAGTTTTTCTCTACTTTTTATCTCTCGAAATTCGCGATTAGGTTTTAGAGAATTAGGATTGATTGTGATTGTATTCAAGGCATTGGATTGATAGCATTGGAGGTTTTTTCAGCAGACTGTTGACGCTAATTGCACATAGTACAATTCTTTACCTTTACCTCTGCGTTTTTAATTCAAAGTTGATACCTTTGAACATGTTCGCTTGCTTGATTGTAATTGCGACTAGAATGATGTTTAGCGGCTAAATTCTTAATCTTGGGTTGGGTGTAGCCCCTATGATGTGAATTGGATTATTGTTTTAGGTTTTTGTGAATATTTGCCCAAAAGTATAATTGAATTCTCGCTTAGCGTGCCAGGTGTTCGATGAATTGCCTGAAAGGGTTGTATTCATGTTCGTAATTAGAGTTTAGGAGATTAACGAAATTTAGGTCATTTACTTAGAGTGGCTTTGTGAGCGATTGAATTACCTGACACAAAAGTAGTTGGGGATGCAATTGGGAATTAAAATTACATGATCTTGTGGTCTTGAGATTCTAGTTTCATGAAAGTAGATAACTAGGATAGTTTGATCAGTCTAATGACCTTTAAAAGAAGGCGTAGATGCCTTTAATTGGTAATCATTCCATTTCAATTATCGTGCGGACAAATTTACATAACCTAGTTTGCTTTCCAAGGAACATCATAGTGTGGTGAACTATAATTCAGGATTCTCTTCATAATTGATTTAGACTCAATAGAATTAGTAAAACTCACTCCATTAGACTTAAGCATAGATTAAGCGCTAAAGGTTGATTCGGTGATTGTAACCAAGTTCCCTGCGGATACGACCCGTACTTGCCTTTGCTGGCTACAACCGGCACCGTGCACTTGCGGTACATTTTTAACACAACAGTGAAATTACCACTAACGAATTATCACCTACAAATTTATAATTAATCGTATTAGTACGTTAATCACTTACAATAATTGAAAGCAATAATTGTACGAAGTTCACAAATTTCAATATGTCTTCACTTTCAAATGTAGAAACTCTCAACAATTTTGAAGTTCACATTAGCTACATCATATTTTGGTCAGTATGTGATCCTTTCCTATGTCATTACAAATCTTTCTGTCGTTTTAATAAAAATTAATTTCTCTTCTATATTAATCCGTATATTGACTAATATAATAAGAGAATTTATAATTAATCGCACTAATACATTAATTGCTTGTATTATTTGTACTAAGACAACTGCAAAACCAATTAATTATTAGCTACAAGTTTGTTTAATTGTATTCAAAGGATTATTATATAATATTACATATTGAAAGTCGGCAATTTCACAGTTGCAATAAGTAAAATATCAATAGAGTTGGGAACTGTAGCATTTACGAGCACACTTTTATTGCAACTTGCACATTATTGCATAAGACCTTTAACAAGAGCTTCAAGTAGTTCATTTACGGTTCGTTCATATCTAATTAATTTCATGCCTGTGTACTTAGGGTGAGTTAACATAATAGTCATGCCAATCCATTATTATGGTTTTCGGCCTGTTTCAAAATATGACTGAAATAGAGTACCGATAAATATGGGTAACATAAATTCCAAGTCATTTTGATTTGATTTAGATTCAGTTCATTTTTTTTTTCTAAAATTGTTATAGCCATTTGACTAGTCATATAAACCATCTAACAACATTATGTCATTACGTTAGCCATGTAAACCATATAAACCATAAAAAATTGTTGTACCCATTTTAGTTGTCATATATTTTCATCAATTTTTAACAAATTAAACACATCAAACTATTGAGCCAAATCATATTTCATGATAATAACAAATTAAACACGTCGAACTAATGACCCAAATTTCATGTCACATTTTTTCCCCCCAATTTTTCCAACAAATTTAAACAATAATTCAACGACTCACAATTTTCCGTGATAAATTACAACCTGAACAACTTCTCTACACATAAAAAAAATACCAAAGTTAGTAACATAAACATCAACTCCAACATACAAAATTAAGAATATCATTACATTAAAAGAAAATTGTTACCAATTCTTCCGCACAGCCTTTTTGGAAAAAAATCACTTCAGATGTGAAATCACCGGAATTTACTCACGCACGGTCATTTGTTTTTGCAAATTTCAGCTGGAGCCTCTCAATGTTTTTATAGACAACAAAAATACCCCCCCAAAAAAAAGCAGCAAGTCACGGGCTTCATGCTCTGCCGTCCATTGCCTGTTGTACCCACGCCTAGCCTAGCTTTTTCTGCCAAGCTCAGCTTTTCCAGGTCCAAAAAAAAAAAGAAACCGCCCCCCCAAAACGGCGTCGTTTCAGGGGGGAAAAGACAAAAAAAAGGGCCGCAGGGCCACCCGAGGCCCGCAGCCTACCCCCGAGCCCACGCGAACGAGCGACCCACGACAGCTTCCCCAGCCAACCTTTCCCCCGCCCCCCTCACTTTTTGGCCCACGGGACAGCGGATGCACATGCTCTAACAATTTTTCTATAGAATGGATTGTTAGAGCATTAATGAATTGGGCAATGTGTCAATTCTTTTATATTTATGCCTACCCATAAAGAACATATAGATCTTCTAAAATACAATTTATGATAGGTTCAATTTCAAAGTCCTAGACCTGAATTTTTAATTTATCTTTTTTAATTTACCAGCTTCAACATATTTCAATAAAAAATACCAACTACAACCAACTTCCTTTAAAATTTTATTCTCACTATTTTAACCAACTTCAACCCAAGGTTGAGAGAACCAACCCGGTAATCGAACCGGCCAGGGGAGCGGGTCAATGGCTCAACCAGTCGGACAGTTTGAGCCGGGGTTGGATCGGTTGACCCAGTTTACTGTCAAATCGGGTTAGACCAATGCAACCCGATCAACCTGCAAAAATTTTTAACATATAGTTGTAATTTTTTTTTTCAAATTTCACTACATCGTTCTATAAGTACAACATAAACATCAACGTAAGGCTAAAGTTTTCCACGCATTCAAGCTTTATGACCAATTTTTTGAGATTTGGACAATCATGTCTAAATATTCGTCACCATTCATCTACATTGAAATCTTAAAATAAACAAAGGTTAATAAATAAAAATGTACATATTTAAAATTAAGTTATCTCAAATATATTAAAGAACATAAAAATTCCTCAAAAATAATAGCAAATAATAAGTGACAAAATAAGTTCGACTGGGAAATAACCTATTAACCTATATACTGGCAAATCTGCGACACCAACTTCCAGGATTGCAAAAGAAAAATCTGCCAAATTTTCAACAAGCAAACCACATGGACTACATAGCGATCAAAAGAGACAAGGATTATGAACAAGGGAAAGTTCTGCTTCAGCTACCAAAAGAATAATAAAAGGCATATCAACATTTCTAAGGCTAACCAATTTCAAGAACACCAAACAATGATGGCGCGACCAGCACCAGTGAGACGCCAAAGCTCCACCTTTGGTAACGCAGCTACCGGTAAAAATACCATAAACCCAGATGAGGCACTGACTGTCCTTTGCGGCGAGGGGGTCATGGGGTCGGCTATGGCATAACAGGAACCACTGGGGCACTAATTGGCCTTCAAGGAGGGAGACGGGGAGATTGTTACCTTCAACTCCACCGGTGACGATGGACAGCCAGTGCCGAGAGCGACCGGCATCGCTACAAGCCTGAGAGAGGGTGTCGACTTTCGAAGAGCGAGGGCTAGGATTGTGAATCGCCACTTCGCCAGGCGCCTGGAGAGAGGGTGTCTAGGAGTTTGGGTTTGGGTTTGGGGTTGGGGCTTCAGTTGGCCAGAAAAAAAAGTTTTTAGAGAGCCTGGAGAAAGCCGATCAAACCGCGGGTTGGCCGGTTTGACCGGTTCAACCGGATTTGACCGATTTTTTTCGGCTTTACTGCCCAAATGGTTTAACCCGTTTTCTGACCGGTTCCTGGTCCAACTAGTTGAACCAGCCGGTCCGGTCTGGTTTTCTCAACCATGCTTCAGCCTATCATATAAAAATATACGAATTTCAACCAACTTCAACCTATCTTAACTAACTTTATCCTTTTATCAATTCCAATTAACCAACGAAAAGAAGAGGCCCTTAGTGGAGATATGTTATGAGTTATCAGGACTTATGATGGACTTCATTCCTTCAAAACGACGGTTTATGCCTATATTTATTGGAACAATGGTTGCACTTTATACCATAAGATAGCCCATTAGTTACTACTATATGGGATATAGTCATATAGATCTAAGATCATCCCCAAAACAGTAGATGGCATTGGCAAATTTTCCCGCGAAAAGGATGATGTCATTACAAGGGGGTTGAAGGAGCACGGAATTACAACGAAAGGCATCATTCTTGACAAAGATCATCATCTCAAACAGTAGAATTTTGCATCATTCTCGAATCAAAACATGGTTGATCAACGCTGCTGTGAACCATCATTCTGAAATGGTAAGATGGCAGAATTTTGAAAACCAATAGCCACACATTGCCCGTTTCTATCTCGCACTGAAAATGGGTTCAGCATTCGGCGTTGGTTGTGATCTTCTGGTGTATTTGAGGAGCAACCCTTCTGAAGAAAGTCCTGGCACTTTAAGATCCCTGCAAAGTTTGAGATTACAACATCATGAAACAGTAGAAAAGTTAACAATCTCCACCAAACCAAAGAAGAAATGCAAATGGGTAGCTGAGATTGACAAAGTAGACTATGCCCTATTACTTCATCTGGCAACTAGAAACTAGACTGGACACAAGAAAGAATTTGAATTGACGCAACTTGAAGCAACCTAAACCATAAATGAATGAGTGGTCAACTGGTCATTGGTTATATTTGTCAAAACTAACCGTACCCAATTACCAGAACCACACATCTCAAAACCAGATCCAAATTGGGCAAAAAATAGGGCAACCCAACTTTGGGGTAAACTTGAATCAACCCGACCACACACTATATGAACATGAATATGAACTGGGCCAAGCCCCCCCTGAATCTGAACCAAATAGCCGATTTATCTGAACTAAATAACCAATTTACAAAGTGTTAGCCTTTGTATAAAGACTGACCTGATGTAAGGCTCTAGGTCCTTCCACTCCCATTTTGGTCTTTCCTTAAAGAGAATGGAAAAGCGCTCTGCAGGTTTTGATGGCAAAGAAGAAATGCTGAAGGCGCTAACCAATGTTTCCACCCCTATCCTCTCTGTTAGGACTTCCCCTTCCAGCATGTCAAAGTTTGCTTGCATTCCATGAGGAATCTTACACCTCCATTCCTCCATAAATTTTTCCATCCTCATCTTTCCAGCTTTTAGTATTTGTTTGGCGAAATGCCCACAGACCCGTCTTTCATCCAACTTCCAAAGAGAGCCATCATCACTACCAGCATCAACCTTACTTCCATACACCCTCAAACAATGGCCAGCAACTATGCGTGGAAACCCATCCGATTTTAGTGCGTTAACCAACTCATTTTTTGGTAGGGCGTTTAAAGGCCAGTCATTTAGGACAGCATTATGCAAAAGCATGGTCAATATAGAGTCCATGTACTTAGAATCCACCAGTCTCCAGTATCCATTGATTTCTACAGCATCAAGAGCTTCTAAGCCCAGCCTTAGTTCCACATCAGTTGCTTGAATCCGTCCAATAAGATCATCCCAAGTGTACAATCCTTCCCTAATATCTGATGTCATCTCCATTTCTGAAGCCTCTTCGAAGGTATATGGATTCTGGGAAAGAAACAGTTTCAGCTTGTCCAATCTGGGGGCTACCTCTAGAAGTTCCAAGTTACCAGGAGCCACTTTCAGCACAGATACCAAGGCAGGCTGGTCTGTGTCTTTCTCATCACAATCCATTAGAGTGTCAGCTAATGGAGACGAATTTGAAGGTGGAATGAGAAAAACGGAATTGGATGTGCCCACAAATTTGACTGCATAAGTTTTCGATTTGGTGCAAAGAACTGCTTCTTCATCTGGGTCTCCCCTCAGAGAAACTCTACAAACAAAACAGCTTACCTTAGATTACGAAAAGAGCCAATACTTGGAGTCTGGAGATGCAATTTACCAGGTTTGAGGCATCCACACCACTCCAATGCTCACCTTTCACAGAGAACATCAGGAAGAAGCTTTTCATCAAGCTCAAGAAGCAACAGCTCATCATGAGAAGCAAAATCGGGATGATAAGCTACAGACATAGATGATTTCGGCTCAAAATTTAGAACTGCTTCTGCACCTCCAATGGCATGAAGGTGCTTATCCATTGCCAAGATCTGCCGCTTTCTTAGGCTTCTCTTTTATCAAAAACTATGTATGCAGAACTTTGAAGTTGCCAAACCAGACAAGATGCAGTGTTGGCTTTCCAGATTATCTCAAGAATCCAGTGAAATGCCATGTGCTACTATCATCTGCAATCAGGTTATTCCTCAGAGCTTGTAAGCAGCCTAGTTCAAAAGCCATAAATATTATGGCAAGGAAAGCAAATCAAGGTACCGAAGGAGCTCAACTTCAATATGAACTAGAGATTTCCCATCAAACATGCAGCTGCAATATTTGCTAAAGTAGATCTATTGCTTCAGCCCTCAAAGCCAAGCAAAAGCAATCAATATCAGAAAGGATAGCTTCTACAAGCAAGGTGATATGAACACAGAATAATTATTAGTTACATGAAAAGACCTATAATGTCAGGTAATTGCAATCAACAGACCAAACCAACAATACCACAAGATATTGTCTGTGACTCCCCTATTAAGCAATCCAATTGAAGCTATCAATGAATTCACCAAGTGAGGCATGAATTCTTTTCCGGGCAACTAGCATGTGCAAGCCATGTAAAAATCTGCCCAAGTGTATCGCCTGTTTTCAGCCGCCTAACACAATTCTCTTAGTCATAAGGATGACCAAATCGAAATAAACCAAGCCATCATGAGAACCCAGTTGGTAGTTAAAGGCTAGTGGGGGAACAGAACAAGTTCAACCTAATGGCCATGATAAATCAAAACTCAGATTAGCAATGAAGTTGTAATATTTTCTTCTTTGTCCCCTTCATTTAGACAATTTATCGAATACCTGGTGTGCAGGCCAGGGGAAATGTACAATCGCACTCCCACAATAAAAGACACAATAAATAGATCTCAAAACGTATCTAAGAATCCATATCAACATGAACAAACAAATACCCAACAATGTTTGTTTCCATCAACATATCATAAGCTCAAGAAATCGGGCAAATGGAAAGGACTAACGAAAAAAGACCGGGTGCCCAAGAGAGAATATGAATGATTCAGCGACGGGGCAAGGGAAGATAGTGAATATGGGAAATAGGAGAGAGAAAATCAAATAGGTACCTGGTCGCCGGGGACGAAGAAAGGAGTTGGCGGCAATCTGCTTAGGATTTGGCGGGGGAGAATGACATTGATTAGGGTTCAACTACAAGTCTTCCTGCGAGATTTGGCGGGAAACGTTGGCTCCTGTGCCATTTCGACCTTTTTCAATTCGGCAAATGGAAAGCATGCATCATTCGGATATTTAACTATTTTCTGTTGATTTTGGTTTTTAATTTTTTTTTATTTTAATTTTTTTTTTCATAAAATTTTTACATTTATTCAATTGCATAATGGATTCACTATTTTATCATTTCAAGTGTTTTTATATGAATGATGATAGCTCTTATATATGAACACACCAAAGAAATGCTGAGTAACACTTGCAAACTAAGGATACAAGTCTAATTACCCCAATTCTAATTCCTAAGTCCTCAATCAAGAAAGACAAGACCCTAATTTTTTTATTGATGAGTAAATCTCTAAATTAACCACTTATTCAACACAAATTCAATAACAATTAGTAAATTAAACATAAACAAGCAAGTAGATAAAAACAAAATTAGCTCAACTTTAAATCCTCAACCAATAAGACAATTAGGTAAAAAAATTCTCATTTTTGAATTCATGGATCATGAGTAATTCACTAAGTTAATCAATTATTTAACATGAATCTAACTAAAATCAGTAAAATAAACATAATTATTTACAAAATAACAAAAGTAAAAACAAAAATTGGGAATTGGGAGGAGCGCCGAGGAGGACGGGAGGAGGCCCGAGGCTGGACTTTTGTCGGGTTGCGGCGCCCGTTTGGTGGGCAGCAGTAGTAGTGGCGTCGACCGGCAAGAAACTGGACAAAGAGTGAGAGAGAGGGCAGTGCGTGACGGTTCAACGTGAGTGAGGGTAGAGAGTTGAGAGTTGCACATATTTAGAAACAAAAATAGAGGAAATCAAAGAACACTCTCAACAATTCAAAAAAAAACACACAGAAGGTGACACAAGCAGTCAAACCCACGACTTTCCATACAGAGCAACAAGCTACCAACCACTTTGCTATGCGTGTCTTTGTGGAGTATTTACGAGCTAATTTATTTATATATATATATATATAT
>JACYFF010031954.1:7543005-7577832 GCA_017589665.1 Selenicereus undatus | reverse complement strand
TTTGTTTTCCACAAGAATATCTCATATTTAATTATTTTTTCCCAAAAAGCTAGGGGATCAATTGACCCCCCTCACCCCTTAGTAGCTCCACCCATGCTCACTTTTTTCGGAGGTAATAATAAATTAAAATTTGCTCAATAGAATATATTCAACGAATAACAACTAGTTATATTATATAGATGATTGAGAATAAAATGGAAAAAGTTTTTTTAGATTTGAACCATAATAATAGAAATAAGTAGATAAAAACCAAATTTTTTTGAAAAGATATATTTAAAGTAATCATAAATAGATACAATGAAAAAACTTAGATGAAGCGGTTGAGAAATTACTTTTTTTTTTTTAAGAAGCTGTAAAGATGGAAAAATGTAGACGTATAGACGAAGTGATACGGTAAACAGTATAGAAAATTATTGATGAAGAAAACAAGAGTGTAAATTTTAGCATTTGTTCCCAACAAAAATAAAAATAAAAACAAAAACTAAAAGAACGCATAGATCTAATTGATGAACAAAAAACTAAATAAAATCTTTAAAATGGGGAGCAGTCAGGCACAAAATATGAACGATGGACACGGAACTCATAAATCATAATGAGATGTTTGACGAACAATTTTTTCGATTTTTTTGTCAAAAAGTACTTTTTGGATCAAGATTAATTGTTTGATCAAGTTAAAAAACAAATTTAGGTGTTCGGTGGAAAAAAATTTTACAATAACTTTTTTTATCCAAAAAACTAATTTGAAAAAGCTAATTCTATGAGGTTTTTTAAAGAGTTTTTTTTTTTTTTAAGAATTAGTTTTTTGACTCATAACTTTATTAGAAACAGTTAATTTCACTAAACCAACAAACTGCTAATTCAAACAACTAATCTAAACAGCTAATAACTAATAGCTAATACAAACAATTAACAAATAATAGTTGTTTGTCAAACAGAGTGAATGTCTGATATTCAACCACTACCTTAAACAGTTTTTTGGAGAACTCTGTGGGCAAAAATAGGTTTTTTGACCAAAATTAGTTGTTTGACATAATCAAAAAGTTAATTTAGGTGTTTGGTAGAATAACTTTTTGGATCCAAAAGCAAATTTGAAAAAACTAATTTGATTAGCTTTTAGGAAGAGTTTTTAGGGAATTAGTTTTTTGTCGCACAACTTTGTTATAAATAGCTAATATCACCAAGCAGTTTTTCTCCAAATAACTAATTCAAACAGCTAATACAAACAGCTAATTCAAATAGATAACAACTGTTTGTTAAATAGGGTTTGTGTTGATATTGACTTCTTTCATAACTATTTATTTTGACTGTTAGCCTGCCTAGCACCATAGGCCAAGGCTTATGATAAAATTTTACGGGTATGGCCATAAATTTTGTAAATTTTAATTTTTTTCTTTTAGAAAGTTATAGATTTATTATTTCTTTTTGTGTTTGATTATCTAGATTTATCATTGTCCAAATCATTGGTTGGAATTTTGACCAAAAAAAAATAAATAATGAAAATAAGTATTGTTAAGGATTCAGGGTTGTTGATCCGGTTGGAGATTATAGTTCTTGTATTTTTGTCATTTCGTTTCGATTGGGCTTTAATTGAGCATTTGAATGACTAAAGTTCAAATAGCTCGATAAAGATGCATGCTCTTTCAAGTTCGCTCTATTACACATCACAAAAATATTCGTTTTATGGCATTGTATTGTAGCTTGCTGCTTGCAGACATTCCAAAATATACAAATCAAAGTCGAAGCATATGACTTACAATTAGAATGATGCTAAAAATACAAAGCAGGTCGGATTTGAAGTGTATTTAACATTCAGTTTGTGAAAATGTGGATTTGTTTCAACGTTTTAGGCTTATTCTTTTCAGGAGATCATCAATGTACACAAATGGTGTATGAATTTTCGTTGATGAGCTTTCTCAAAAGACCAGAAAAAGATGTGAAGCATAACCAAACTTGCAAGAATTATTTTTCTTAAATTTCCGAGAAGAGAATGTCGACATAATAAGTGTCAAGAGAAATCAACTAGATACGAGCAACTCATGAAATGTACATTATTTAGCATCTTCTCGGCATCTCTAATTATAGTGGATAGATAAGTAAAAACTCTTCATTTGATATCATATGCAGTTCTTACACTAGCTAATAGTCAAATTGTAATTGGTAAATGTTGATTAAGGTAATCTTTCGTGTATAGCTTAAATAAGTACATGTGGTGAACAAGATACTTCCTATACGCAATGAGTAATATCAACTACACTAAGATGCGTGCCTTACACTACCAATTAATTGCAAAATTATTGGACGAAATTGTAGATAGTGACAAATGTAATACAAGTTAATAACGCTTAAGAGCGAATATATAATGCAGGATCCCAGGCACTAATGTAATATTTGATTTGAGTAGATACTTGAAACTAAATCACACAACAAAATGATTGAATTCAAAGACACAAAAATGAACAAAGTTAGAGTGATTTTGTTACCCTAGCTATGTCCGTTTGCATTTTAGCAATAGTTATGTTTACAGTTACTTTTTTTTCATTTTTGTAGGTACAAAAGTCATTAGTCCTTAACAAAATAGTCAAAGTTCAACATCAACCCTGGAAGAACTACATGAGAGTACACTTGATGAACGTACCAACATTCATTGATGCCTTTATTATGTCAACAAAGGCACCAACTTGTAAGAGCACCCGCAACTCTATTACAAGCGTTCCACCTGTGGATCCTCTCCGCCACATGTCAACTCTCCATTTGTTGTCAAAGCTTGTGTCATGCGGGTGGGAATTGCTGCACGTTCCATGACAAGTTGCAAACGTTTTTGTTTTTTTTTATTTTTTTGTTTTCCTTTTTTCCTTAAAACTATTATTTAGGTGGTTGAAAAACCATATTATATATTATGATGTGGATCCATGATAAATATTTTATTGGGTGATTCAAGTTAAAGTTCATTTGATTGAAAAAGTGAAGAAATATAAGTTCTAAAAAATAATTTTTTTTTACTGATGTGAAAGGATGGAATTCTAAATTTTAGAGCTATGGCTGAGAATGTTCGAAGAGGAATCCTTCCAATTGTTACGTACAGGGAGTATGACTAACAGTACATAAAGGGTGCATAGATTCCACTAAAGTTTGAAAGTGACGCAACACTGCTAAAAATGACATATTTCAGCTAGGATAATTGTTACAGGGAGTATGGCTAACAATAAATAAATGGTCCATAGGTTCCATCGAAGTTAGGATATCAGTGTCCCTTAGAGATGGTGGTTGAGGCTTTTAACTTCATGTCTAAGGTTGCGTGATTGAGCATTTGTGCTTGCCTTTCCACAAACTAGGATAATTGATAAAATTAGCGTATATATTTGGTAATTGGCTTTTAGAATTTTTTCTTAATAAGAGATTGATATTTTTTTTTTAAACATTGTTGGACGGATTAATAAGCTCAAATAACTTTTCGAGTAAAGACAAATGATAGAGTGGGCGAAAGGTCGCTATGGTCCCTCTCAACTTTTTGCATACAAGTTACTTGTCAATTATATGGAGTCAAAAATGGGCACAATGAACTGATTTTAATATCATGGTCTCATTGAATACAAGCTCAGGCTTTGTCTATGTTAATGAGGTATTTGATTAATTGGATTTTGTAATAACTTTTTACCTCCATGTATCCTCCCTTCCCAACTCCTCCATCACATTATACTATCTTATTCATTTTAATAAATAAACAAACAAATAATAAATAAATAAATAGCAGTGGAGTTTGCAAATGAGCAAGGCGCATGCCGTTTCGTTCCCCTTTCAACTGCGTACTTAAATGCCTAACAAGTTTAGCATGATCAGTTTCAGCAATTAATGGTTAAACTCACAATTTGTTGCTGAATTTCGTCTCTACTCCAGCACACCACACAAAATTGGTGTGGTCACTCCGTTTGCTTTCTTCTCTCTCTTTCATACCTAATTAAACTTATTATTGATACTTAATTAATGCATGACGTCATTATCACAAGTCTATCATCTATTTTTTTAGTCTTAGATCCTTTATTTTATTGGAGTCGAGTTATTGTTAGTCAAATAAGGGGTAGAACTCTCCTATCACATATTTTTTCTATTCACAAGACTCGAACTCGAGACCTTACTTAAAGGGAATAAGTGTCAAATCATTTGAACCAATTTGTGTTGGTACAGGTCTATCATCTATGCATGAGCTAATTATTCATTTGCCCATTTGACACAATCACACGGGCTCAATTTTATGGGATGTTTCTAAAAGCTCAATTAAAGGTAGGCTTTACACTTGTAATGCAGAAGGCTAAGCAAGTCATTGCAAGTGATTGAGTTTGAACCCTTAACTTCCAATTTGTAAGATGAATATTTAACACTCGTGCAAGTAATTAAGTTTCCTCACACGGCTTGATTATGTATAATTTATAAATATTAAAACGATGAAGAGAAGTTCCCTAAACATTGAAACGATTCTTTTGAATTATAGCTCAAATATAAACCTTAATTTTTAATACCTATTGTATCATTCCAGACATAAGCAGAGCATACTCTTTACATCCAACTTACAAAGACTGTTATGTTAAAAATACAACGAAAAAATCCAGTACATTGTGGACGCACCATACTACTAAACACTCACAGTAAGTTTTGTGTAGGGTTGTCAAACAGGTTAGGTCAGATCGAATTCGTGTTTAAAAGGTTTGAGAAATTCGCTTATTGAACTTAACCCGTTTATTAAACGAGTTGAAAACCTTGACCTGTGCCCATTTATTTTTTAAGCGGGTCGACCTAAAATTTATCCATTAACTCGTTTAATATAAACAGGTTAGGTTCAGGTTATCCGGTTACCTGCTTACCCGCTTGTTATTTTGACTAAAATATGATTATCGAGCATTAAAAATTATTTTTTTGACTTTAATATAGCATCATAATGCAACTATTGTCTATGATTCACAAGAACTACAATCACAAAACAAATATAAACTTCATTAAACCCCATATTTTCACAAATTCCCCCCAAAGTACAAGGTAACTGGGTGAGCGGATCAACTTATTTAATTCATTCAATTAAATAGGTTAAATATGTATTTTTTCGTATTAGAATTCTCAAACCCTTATCCTAACCCAATTAACTAAACGGGTTAAACATGTCAACCCATTTAATTAAACAGAGTGAAAATCTTTGTCAAAATCTACTTAATTTCGTGTTCGATTCGGATCCGTAATCGTATCGGATTAAGTTTTGACAACCCTAGTTTTGTGTAAGACCGTCTCACAATAACTCATATCATACATGAGACGTCCTATACACTTATTAACCACCACAAAAAGTTTAAAGAAAATTGCTTTTCCATGTGAGAAGTCTTGCAGTAAATTTATGTGAAACTATCTCATGTAAGAATTTTGTATACTAATTATTGATTAGTATTTTATACAGATTAAATGAAAGCATTGAAAAAAAAGGGAGAGAAATTGAGATTAAACGCTTTGGAGTATTGTGAGCAGGTTGTTGAGCTGAATAAATGAGGAATTAAATTACTTACACGAACAAGGCAAAAATAGCCAACCCCGTTGCCCCTGGTAAAGCAATCAAACCCATGCACCTTTTTGGTCACGTTGGTGGGTGTATATATACAAATATGTCCGTTTGTCCATTAAATATGCATCGATCATGCATGGACCATGGTACGTACGATGCTGCATTACAGGGGCATTATTAAATATATGACCGCTTCTCTACCAATGTCAACTCGACACGTGGAATTTAGTTAAAAACTGAACCAAAAGGGAAAATTATTTTGATAGTTTTATTTTTTGGTGTAGCTCATATTGGTTATATATGGGGTGCTTCAATTCTAGTTTTTGGTGTCTGTAGGAAGGATTAATTTCCTCTTGCCATAGTGAGGGGAGAGAGAAGGCAATGGCGTCTAAGCCGGGTATTCTTACTCACTGGCCATGGGAGCCTCTAGGAAACTTCAAGGTTCTCTCTCTCTCTCCCTCTCTTCCTCTCTCTCGTCTAGCTAGTTTACATATATAGTTTTGTCCATATCAAGGAGCATTTTCTCTAATGACGTCTTATTTAGTCACCTTCTAATTAATTTCTGATCGATCCCCGAGTTTGATCCTAGGAGCCAGTTATTGTCACAATTAACTTAATCGGATCTCTAGATTTATCATCACAATTTACATTCTTTTGATGAGCAACCATATAGATTTAGTTTGGTTACTCTATACTACAACCAAGTTGATGGACCTCTATATTAAGCGAATCGTATGCCTTTTGAAAAGGTCTATATGGCCCCAGCAAGGGCGAATATTATAGTGACGCTTACATAGACGTGCATTAACTTCTTTTGTTCTTTTTTGAAAATAATATGCATTTATAAGGAAGATCTAACGAACAAGAACTTCTCGAGATCACTATTCAGTGATATATATATAGTCTTATGATACATCTAAAATGTATATAGTTTCAACCTTCAAAAGATAAATTAACACTTAATTCTGAATCATGTCGCAATAATGGTACCCTACTGTAAGCAGACGTGGAGTAAAGGATATAGAAGAATATACTCTACGTGAAGGAAAAATCATATGGATTGCAGCACGAAAATTCTAATTACATGTTAGTTATAGGTTTAATAAATTATTGATCCACATAGTTGATCGATTCTAATTATTTTTTAAGCTAGTTTTGTAAATTATTTTTTAACTTTGATTTCTCTTTTATTAAATCAATTTAAGGAAAAATGACTTGAGTTTCATGCTTTTTTTCTAGTTATATAGAGTAAAATTAACCTGAATTTAAATATCTGCTTGCAAAAGGAGGGGGGGGGGGATGATTAAGAAATCTTTGTTCAATAATTAAGACTAACATCATGAATATATCAAGTCTTGAATTCAACTTCGTTCGTCTCCCTCTGCATTCTAACATATTAAGCCAGTTTATTTCCAATTCAAATTTTATAAATTTAGAAAATATATAATAAAAGTGTTCTACTTTTTTTTTTTTATGGGTTAACAATAAAGTTATAACTCAACTTGGTAAAATACAGATTCAAGGACCACAAAAGAAGACTATATATTGCATCACTCCTTTGGCAGCTTTGATTTTTTTTTGCAAAATGATAAGTGTCTTGTTATAAGACACTTTTTAAGTGTCTTTTTTTCACTTAAAATGTGTATTATTACATATTAAATTGGAAAAAAAGGTAAGATTGAATAGTTGAAGGATGTCAAAACTTATAAATTGTGTAAAATCATCATTTTATACATAATTTTTTACATTTACAAAATTGCACATATGGTACGCTTTCGCAGATGGGGTTGATCTGGTTAGGGTGTTAGTTTATATTTATTATCGTAACCGACGAATATTAAAGCTTTATAACTTATAATAAGTTGTGATTATTAAAAATTTGGTAATTTTAAATCATAAAATATATTAATTTGAGTTAAGACAAAATATTTAAAATGAGTTCATGGATTATATTACCACCCGGTTTTGCTTTTTATTCCACACTACCACTTCATTTTAAAATTATTCCAGCCTACCCTTGTGTTCTAAAAATATAACCCAAAATACCATTTCATCCACTATGTAGGTGACTTCAACTTTTTATTGCTCAGTCAAAAAAAAAAAAACTCTTCAACTTTTTATTTGCTTTTATGAGGAGAAAACCTGCCATTGCTCCCTCTCACTCTCCAGATACATCAACCCATAGCTTCCCTAAATAAAAAGCTTCTCTTCATTCAAAACCTAAGAGAGAAATTAATCATTTGTAGTGCTTCAATTGCCGAAATTGAGATTAAAGTTCCCTGCTAAAATTCGAATCCCACCATGACCACAATTTAGCAAATTTTATCCTCAAGCCCTCTAAAATTCGAATCCCCCCATTCCTAAAATTGATGCAAGATTGACAATAGGTTCAAGTTATGTGAAGGAAGCAGTGTTTGGCTTCAATTGCACTTACTTTATTAGCACCTTGTGGTCAGTTTTTTTACCTGAATGCTGTCTTTAGATGATGCCCATAAGGTGTCTGATGAAATGCCTTACCCTGCTTGTGGTCATATTCTTTATGAAGAGCAGCTCCATTGCTTTATTTTGCAATGTAGATTTGCTTCCAATGTCTCTGTTAGCAAGTTTTACGAATCTTGGAAGGATAAGTAGCAAGAATTTGGCTTGCAAGAGTAAAAAAATATGGCATTCAAGAGTGAAGAACCGTGGCATTCTTGAGAGCTCGTATGAAGCATGTGATTGTGCAATCAAAATGTGGGCTTGTAAGAAGGATGAATCAAACTCAGAAAGGTCATTGTTTATACCTATTTTTTGCATTTAATTATGGAGTTTGCCTTCCCCGTGAAGCTAGCAGGGGAAAAAAAGAACTCTGTTTGAGCGATTACAGGTTGCTTAGTGGTGCTGTGAGTCCTATTTTCAAAATAGAGTGGTAGATTGACACAATTTTTAAACAGGGTGGTAATCAGGAATAAAACTCAAAACAGGATTGTATTATAATCCATGAACTCCATTTAAAAGTGTCTTGTACTTGTAGTAAGACACTTATCATTACCCTGTTTTTTTTAATAATTATTTTTACATACACGTTATGGCAATTCACCGGCCACTTCTAGGTTCTAACTAATATGGCCGCCGGCGGGGTAGGATCTCGCCCGAAATTGAATCTCCGGCCAAAGCTCTGCTCCTTTGGTACCCGGATCCTCTCTCTCCCCTCCCCCCAATGTCGTATCTACCTTTTTGATTATTTTTTCCGCATGGTGAATTCATATTTTTCTCAAGGGAAAATGTGGAAATAATAGTCGATCTTGAATGTAATTAGTTTCAGTATATATTTTCTGTTCTGTCCATTTGATTAGGGCATATGCAGCCTAACTTGGATCCGGAGTAAAATAAGTTTCCACTTTCAACTGAACTCAGTGAATTATCTGGACTTAATATGAAATATGTTTATTGAAATTTTTTTTACTTGATCTCTTAAAATCGGTCTTTTTGTGTATATAAATAGTTGTAGGGTATTAGTATGTCTACGTTTAGATCTCCACAGACCTCTAAAAGCAGGGTCCGTACTAAGAGTTGTAATGATTTGCACCAAAGTGAGCTGATCACCTGACTTGAATGACAAGGTTTAAGTTTAGTTTGACATTTGGCAAAATGATTGGCACCCAATGACCTGATCTGACCCACATGATGAGCTTTTAGTTAGTTGTTGATAGAATGGAAAGGCCTAAGGCAGCGTGGAAATAAGCGAGAGGGTGACTGAACCTAAACCCAAGGCCCTAGCATGATCAACCACCATCCTTGCAGCTAGCCATTATCAGACAACATAAGAATAACAGTGCAAATGTCACTCAGGTTAGGATGCTTTTGCTTTATGTTGGGATACATCGATAAGATGCATGTAGTCTTAACCCTTCTCCTTAAAGATGGATAGTTGTCTTTATTTTATTGGTTTTCCCCCTTTTCATGGGCTATGCATGTATGTGCACATGCGCGTGTGTTTGGGGGGGGGGGGGGGGGGGGGGGGGGAGAGAATGCTCCCCCCACCCCACCCCATGTGCCCCCCTGTGGATTTTCCCTTCTTTACTTATTGTTCTAGTTTTGTGAGTTAAGCCTTCTTGTTATGATGTTATCCACTCTTGACTCTTTGTTGGTGAGCAAAATTTGACAGATTGAAAACAGTAAGTTGAAACAATTACATACCCTTTTCATTCCACCATCTGTGTTATATTAACAAGTGCTACTTTTATGGTTCAATGCATTGACGCTTCATTTGCGTTGTGTTGGCTGAAGTATGTTATAGTGGCACCCTGGGTGGTTCACAGCATGTACTCATTCACAGTGACCGGGGAGAGAGATTTATGTTACATTTCTGTATTCCCATTCATGTTATGGAGGATGCTTCATGACCAGATCTGGATCAGTCTTTCACGGTATCGGACGGCCAAAGGCAACAATCTGATTGTTGATAGGAGTCTCGAGTTTGAACAAGTTGACAGGGAAAGGAATTGGTAAGCATACACTACCCCTCTTTCCTCAATTATCTGAACTTCAACAAGAAAATAATGACAGTCTTTTGGAGGATCATATACATCAAATGGCAATCATGTGTCTAGTAGCTTTCTGATAAATTGCACGACTCTGACAATATGTTAGCAATAGCAACTGTACCACAAAGTTTTAACATTTTTTTTTAACAATTGACAACCTATATATCGGATTACTGAGAGAATATGTGCATAGCTGAATCCTATGCAGTTATAATTGGAATTGGAATGATGATCTTTGTTCCGTAGCTGGGATAATATGGAGCCATTTAGCATAGGGAAATGAGGTGCTTGTGATAATTTCTTTGCTAGGTTTAATTAGTAATCCTCTTTGTTAGAAGGCCTCCTTCCACCCCCCTCCCCCAAAACAAAAAATCTTAGTTGGCTAAGTAAAATTTTGCAACAGGGATGACCAGATTCTGCTTAACTGGATCCTATTCTACATAGGCTATTGGGTGCTGGACATTGCAAAGAAGATGCCTTCATGGAGAGCAGATGGAATGCTGTATATTTTCTTACTCCATGCTGGCCCTGTGGAGTTCCTGTACTACTGGTTCCATCGAGCATTGCATCATCACTTCCTTTACTCTCGCTACCACTCTCATCACCATTCCTCCATTGTCACTGAGCCCATTACATGTCAGTTTTGTTATTTGGCCTTTGAGTTTGAATTGAGTTAGTTTCAAATTAGGCCATGCTTGGGTTGATGGAATGCTAAATGGCCTGTTTTCTAGTGGTGGATTTCAGATTACTGGGAATGTCTGCCACTTTAACAGTTTCATACTACACGATAAGTTGGTTCATAGTGGTATATGTTTACAATGAATTCATGATTTGTTTGCATTTTGTTTTTGTGCAGCGGTCATTCATCCCTTTGCCGAACACATAGTGTACTTTCTTCTGTTTGCCATACCAGTTGTGACTACTGTACTCACCCAAACTGGCTCACTACTTGCCATAGCCATCTATATCACCTACATTGACCTAATGAACAACATGGGGCACTGCAACTTCGAGGTCATCCCAAAATGGGTGTTTGCTGCATTTCCTCCTCTCAAGTATCTTATGTACACTCCCTCGTAAGTCCTTTTCAACTTCATAAATTGTAAACTAATAGTTCGTATTTCCTTTTTTCGGAAGTGGGTAGGTAATGTTTGATGTAGTCATCCTTTTTTGTGGGTTTATTACCTTTCTTTGGTCATTGTGCATCTGCAGTATGCAGTAACCTAAAGCTTCAGTTTCCTGAAATGTGTAGAATACAGATCCGGTGTTTAATCTGTTGTTGTGTCTTTACTTATGAGATGGTATAAGTCTTGATCAAACCTGTATTTCTTGTCTGTTCCTAGCTTGTACACTGTGATGAACTTTCATGTACATTCACACGGAATCGGGGGCTTATTGTTAATTCAATGTAAATTGCTTTAGTATTCTTATACAATTTCTGATGGCATTATGATCCACATAAACTTCTGCATTATGAGTTGTCCTGGATGGGACATCAACAATTCAGTCTGATGATTTTGTTTCTCTGATGAAAGGTATCACTCTCTACATCATACCCAGTTCAGGACAAACTACGCGCTCTTCATGCCATTCTATGACTACATATATGGAACAATGGACAAGTCCACAGAAAGTCTGTATGAAACTTCTCTGCAGAGGCCAGGAGATACTCCAGATGTTGTGCACCTGACACATCTGACAACACCTCAGTCCATCTACCATCTTAGGCTTGGATTTGCCTCCATTGCCTCGGAGCCTTTGACCTCGAAATGGTACCTGTTTGTAATGTGGCCTGTTACATTATGGTCCATGATCATGGCATGGGTATACGGGCAGACCTTTGTCATTGAAAGGAACACCTTCCAAAAACTCAAGTTACAAACATGGGCTATACCTCGCTACACCATACATGTATGTTTTGACGCTCCATGCTATTGGTGTTATGTCTTATTGCTTTAGCGGTTTGTATATTGGCGAGAAATCAAAATTTTGAACACACTGCTCCTCACCAATTCCCATAGATTCTATGTTGTTTTCCAATGAAAACATCACATATGACACATCTTTGAGGCAGATGGATCGTTGACATTTTGTGAATAATGTTTGGTGTAGTACCTCTTAAAATGGCAGCGTCAACCCATTAACAAGTTGATAGAAGAAGCCATACTGGAGGCAGAGGCCAAAGGAATCAGAGTAGTAAGCCTTGGACTTCTAAATCAGGTAAGTGACAAATTCTTATTTTCCAATTACTACTGCTAAGGAATACTCAAACCAATGAAGAGTTGATTTTCATTCTCTATTTTGGGTGTTTCAGAGGCCTTTCAACAGAAATGGTGAAATTTACTTGGACAAGCACCCTAAGCTCAAGGTGAAAGTAGTAGATGGTAGCAGTTTAGCTGTCGCTGTGTTGCTTAACAGTATTCCTAAGGGAACCTCTGAAGTTATATTTCGGGGCTGGCCCTGTAAGGTTGCTTATTCTGTTGTCTCCAAACTCTGTCACAAGGGCATCCAGGTACGCTCCTAGCCTGTATATAATCTGTGGAGTTTTCCTGCACTATTTGTCTAGGATTATTCATTTAGAACTTGCTAAGAAATAGTAAACAGAACTTATATTCAGTTGACTGTTTAGGTTAGCAAGTTGACCTCACTGCTTGGAGTTCATGACAGGACAACAGTCTAGTGTTCTTCTTCTTCTTCTTCTTCTTCTTCTTCTTCTTTTAATTTCTTTATTTGGGAAGAAGAGGGGTGGGTCCAGGTGGGGGTGATTTAATGCACTTAGACAGCAATTGCCTGCCTGTAGCTGGAGCCAAAATTGCCAGACATTCATGCGCTCCTTATCATTTCGCAACTTGGAATTCGAAGTCCGGTTATATCCATTAATGATGTGTATTAATAACTTGTCAGCAAAGAGTTCTTGATTTATATTTCAGGTGACCACCATAAGAAAAGATGAGTACGAGAAGCTCAAAAGGGCTCTGACAAAAGAAGAGGCCAACAACCTGGTACTTTCAGCAAAAACCTGCAATCAAAAGGTATTTTTGGCTATTGGAGTAACAGTGGAAACTCCGGTTTGCTGGTTATACTTTTCACCTAAGCCATTGAGATGATAACCCAGTTTCTCTTTCCTTTTTGTGTAGATATGGCTAGTTGGTGAAGACATGACCAAATCTGAGCAGTACGTGGCATCTAAAGGGGCTCTATTTATCCCTTTCTCTCAGTTTCCTCCAAAAAGAGCAAGGAGAGACTGTTTATATCTTAGCACTCCTGCATTGGTGGCTCCTAAGTCTTACGGAAATCTGCACTCATGCGAGGTCCTTTCATTGTTTCCTTTGCTCTCCTCCTTTCAATAATCCTTCTCTAAGCATCATCTTTTTTTACATGTCATGTTTTCTGGGGTTGATTTGGTGCCATTGAAAGCAGAACTGGTTGCCGAGAAGGGTGATGAGCGCTTGGCGAGTAGCTGGGATAGTGCATGCCTTAGAAGGATGGGATGTGAACGAGTGTGGTGGCACGCTCTTTGATGTTGACAAAGTGTGGGAAGCTTCCCTTCAGCATGGGTTTCGCCCGTTCCTCACTCCAGCTTAGCTGAGATTGCCATATTTGTTGTTTTTGTGCTGGAAAGGCTAAATTGGATGACGCAGTAATCCGTCATCTGTCCTCAAGACATGAAGTTGTCAAAGTTTTATGTTGCTATTTGTGTACTTACTCAGTTACTCTGTTCTTAGCATTGATTGTTGATTGCTCTGTGAGTGGTTTCCCGCTGTGTGGGTATGTGTAAGTGTAATGAACTCTATGATTGAACCGAGTTTATTTGAGGTAGATCAGTGTGTGGCTTGTTTTAGCGTACTGGCTTCGTGTATAACTTTGTGGGTGTCTGTTTCATGGGTCTTTCAAAAAGAGTTTCGATCTTCTTAAACGATTTTTACAAAGGTAATGTTTGATCGGGGAGAAAAATGATTTTCTCATCAAAATAGTCTTCTAAGTTTAGTTGTTTGTATTAGCATAGTAAAAGATGAAAAATTATTTTTTATGAAAAATAATTTTCTCCCTAATGGAGGAAAATGATTTCTATTTTGAAAAGATAAAAGTTGATTTTCTTTTTCAACTCTTTGATCATATGGTCAGTCAGATTTTAGGTATAAAATTCGACTTCAACGGTTTGGGTCGAAAGTTAGCTCTCTGTTGGGAAAGATTAAAATAAACTGAAATTTAGATTTTGAGCTCAAGTTTTTTCATTTGGTCGACATTTATTTCTGTTATGCCTATTCAATTAAGTTAACTCGCCACTAAAACAATTCCAATGAATCAAATTGAAACTTGATCATTAGATACGAAAGATTAAAATATGCTTAAATCCAGATTCTGAGCTTGATATTCCTTCATTTGGCCAATATTTTTCTTTGTCACAACAATTCAATCGATATTTTCCGCTACTTAAACAATTCAGTCGGTGTTTTTCACCACTAAAACAATTTCAATAGTTTGTATCGAAACTTGATCATCAGATAAGAAAGATTATTATGTTTAAATTCAGATTTTAAGCTCGACATTCCTTCATTTTGTCAGCATTTTTCTTCGCCACGACAATTTAATCGACATTTTTCCTACTTAAACAATTCAGTCGACGTTTTTCTCCACTGAAATAATTTCAACTGTTTGAATTAAAACTTAATTATCCAATAGGAAATATTAAAAGAAGCTCAAATATAAATTTTCAGCTCAACAATCCTTTATTTGGTGAACATTATCTCTATTGCTACTATTCCGTCGACGAGCCTATTATTTGTTGTTTCTGGAAGAACTTTTTTTCTAAGTAGAATTCGCCTGCTTCTTTAGTTCGTGCCTTTTTAATTTTTTGCCCGGTTGCTTGCTGCTTTTCTTGGTGCTTTTGCTTCTGGTTTCTTGGTGCTTTTGCTTGTCGATTTTCGGCCCTGGTTGGTTAGTGTTTGGTTCACCGGGATTGTGGGTTGTTGTGTTGCTCTGGTTCTTGAGGAGCAGTCCTGTGTTTGTTTACTCTTGGTGCATCTGTTCGCCGTCGGGTGGCTTTCTGGGCACTTTGGCTTGTTGACCCGTTTGCTTGTTTGTTTACTCTAGTTGCTTCCCAGCTTCCCGTACCACTTGCCTCTGTGTTGCTTTTTTGGCTTGCTTCTTGTGGGCCTTTAGGGTGCTAGTCTCCTTTAGGGCTGCTCTAGCGTTGTAGTGCGGGTTGGTTATAGTTTGTTAAAGTGTGTTAAGTTTTCTGTTTAAGTTTGTAGTGTTAATAGCTGGTCAGTAGCTGGTTTAAGTCTGCTATAGCTTTTTGTTATAGTTGTAGTTGTCGTTGGCTGGTTGTAGTCTGTTTTAGTTTGTTAAAGTCTTGTTATAGTTTTGTAGCTGTAGTCTGTTTTAGCCTATAATCCCTAGTTTGTAGTTAGTTGTCTGTGGTTTGGTTGTGGCTTTTTTGGGTGTATCTTAGTTTGTAGGCGTCTGCGTCTGTGGCGGGCCATGTAGCTGTTTCAGCCTGTCATCCGGGGAGCTTTGGGGTTAGGAGGGGGTTAGGGTTGCGGAAGATACGCCTAGCGTCCTGGAATATTGGGTCCCTCACGGATAGGTCGTTAGAATTAGTTAAGTCCATGCGTAGGCGTAAGATTAGTATAACGTGTGTCCAGGAGACGAAGTGGGTTGGGGCGAAAGCTAGGGAGATTGATGGGTACAAGCTTTGGGACTCGGGATCATCCAAGGCGAAGAATGGAGTTGGCATACTAGTGGTGAAGGATTTGGTGGACCAGGTGGTCTAAGTGAGGCGTAAAAGCGACCGGATTATGGCCATTAAGGTTTTGGTGGGTTCAGTATTCGTGAACGTGGTGAGCGTGCATGCGCCCCAGGTAGGCCTGCCGGAGGAAACTAAGAAGCTCTTCTGGGAGGACCTAGATGAGGTCACCCAAGAGGTACCTCAGAGCGAGAAACTGTTCATAGGAGGAGATTTTAACGGCCATATTGGCGTGGAGGCAGCGGGATATGATGGGACCCACGGGGGCTTCGGTTTCGGAGAGAGAAATGCGGGCAGGGTCTCTGTGCTGGACTTTGCGGTGGCCTTTGATTTGTTGGTGGCCAACTCTTTCTTCAAGAAGAAGGAGGACCACCTAGTGACCTTCAAGAGCAGTTCTTGCAAGACCCAGATTGACAACTTCCTAACCAGGAAGGAAAATCGGAGATCGTGCAAGGACTGCAAAGTGATTCCCAGTGAGTTCCTGGGGACTCAACACCGGTTGCTAGTTTTAGATGCAGAGTTCAAGTATCCTAAGAGGCCGAAGAAGAGAGTCGGAGAACCCAGAATTAAGTGGTGGACCCTCACAAAGGAGAAGACGGGGTTAATAGCAGAAAGAATAGTTGAGGAGAGAGCTTGGAGGAGGGCAGAAGACGTCGATTCGATGTGGGATGCTATGGCGGATTGCATCCGAAGGTCGGCTGAGGAAACCCTAGGTCTTTCTAGGGGAGGCGGCAATAGGATGGAGGGTGCTTGGTGGTGGAACGAAGAGGTAAAGGAAAAAGTCAAGGCAAAGAAAGAGGCTTACACGGAGTTCATGAGCAGCAGTTCGGAGGATGAGAGGGAGCATAAGAAGAGGGGATACAAGGCGGCCAAGAAGGCAGCCAGAAGGGCGGTGACAGTAGCAAAGAGCCAGGCGTTTGATAGACTGTACCATAGATTGGGGACGAAGGAAGGGGAGAAAGAGGTTTTTAAACTGGCTAGGGCGAGGGAAAGGAAGACTAGGGATTTGGGAGTGGTAAGGTGTATCAAGGACGAAGAGGGTAAGGTGTTGATTGAGGATGTGGAAATTAAGGATAGATGGCAAAGGTTCTTTGCAAAACTCCTCAATGGGGAAGGGGGGGAGACGACTGTAGTAGGGGCGGAGAGTGTAGCAATCAGCGTGCGGGCGAAATGATAACAAAGGAGGAGATTAGGGAGGCCTTGAAGAAGATGGAAAATGGGAAGGCATTGGGCCCGGACCAGATACCAGTGGAAGTTTGGAAGTTTATGGGGGAAGTGGGTCTAGAGTGGCTCATGGAGCTTTTCAATGTTATTTTCAGGACCGCCAAGATGCCCAGAGAGTGGAGGACCAGCATAGTCATCCCACTGTACAAAAATAAAGGGGATATCCAAGACTGTAATAACTTTAGGGGCATCAAGCTACTCAGCCATACTATGAAGTTGTGGGAGAGGGTGATTGAAAGAAGGCTGCGAGAGAAAGTAGAGATTTCAGAGAACCAATTTGGTTTTACGTCAGGTAGGGCGACCATTGAGGCGATCTACCTCCTCAGAGGGCTCATGGGCTTGTTCAGGGACAGAAAGGTGGATCTCCATATGGTGTTTATTGACTTGGAAAAAGCGTATGATAGAGTCCCAAGGGAGGTATTGTGGAGGTGTTTGGAAGAGAAAAGGGTGTCGCCCGCGTACATTCGTGTAATCAAGGATATATACGAGGGAGGAAGGACGAGCGTTAGGACTTCGGGAGGGGTCTCCAATGACTTTGCTGTTACTTTGGGCCTGCATCAGGGCTCCGCCTTAGACCCGTTTCTTTTCACATTAGTTCTGGACGAACTCACTATAGGAATCCAGGACAAGGTGCCTTGGTGCATGTTATTCGCAGATGACATCGTTCTTATTAATGTGACCAGACAGGGGGTGAATGATAGGTTGGAGAGTTGGAGGCATACGCTGGAGGCTAAGGGCTTTCGGTTGAGTAGATCGAAAACGGAATACCTCCACTATTGTTTCAGCGGAAGGATAGAAGAGGGGGGGAAATTGTACTGGATGGGAGGGCAATACCGAAGGTCGCTAAATTTAAGTATCTGAGTTCGATCATCTAACAAAATGGGGACATTGACAAGGATATTAGCCAGCCGATTAGAACGGGCTGGCAAAAGTGGAAGTCAGTGTCAGGGGTGTTGTGTGACAAGAGAGTGCCCATGGGATTGAAAGGCAAAGTCTATCAGATGGTAGTTGGACCGACTGTTCTCTATGGATCGGAGTGTTGGCCTCTAAAAAAGACGCAGGCCCAAAGGCTGATGGTAGCTGAGATGAGAATGGTCAGGTGGATATGTGGTTTTACGAGATTGGACAGAATTAGGAATGGAGTAATCAGGGGCTTAGCTGAAGTGGCCCCCATAGAGGAGAAGATGAGGGAATCGATGCTCAGATGGTTCGGCCACGTGAAGAGGAGAAGTGTGGTCGCCCCAGTGCGAAGCTGTGAGAGGATCAACCCCCCCGGTGGTAAGAGAGGGAGGGGTAGACCGAAGAAGAGCCTAGAAGAAGTGGTTAGAGAGGACCTGAGAGTTGTCGGTCTGACGGAGGACATGGCTCAGGATAGGAGGCTGTGGCGGGACAGGATTAAGGTCTCTGAGTGTAGGGGACCGGCTTCGTAGGGGGCAGTAGCTTAGGTGGTGTGGGGCGGGTAGGGTTTTTGGTTTGCTTGCCTGCAGGTCGTGCTTTTCTGGGATGTGACGGCACCAAGCGCCCTTGGTTTGTTGAGGTATGTCTCCGCTCCCTCTTTATTTGCTATCCGGAACCTTTTCTCTTCCTCTTTCTCTCACTCGGTAAATGGTTTTGCAACCGTTTTCTCTATAAAGCTTTTCACAAAACTGTTTTTGTGGGTCTTATGGAATCAACCTCTCTATTGGGTAGGAATACCAGTAGAGGTAAGGTTGCCTACAGTTGGATATCCCCAGACCCCGTGAAAGCGGGACCCACACTGGGAGTTTGTTGTTGTTGTTGTTGCTACTATTTCGTCGACATTTTTCGCCACTTAAACAATTCAGTTGATTTTTTTCTTTTTTCTATGGAACTGATTTATCTTGTACCAAACAACGGAAAATGTGATATGAAAATCATTTTTTCTTAGGATTTTTTTTTTCGTGGAAAATCATTTTCCCCCTCAACTAAACATTGTCGAAGTGTAATTTGTGTAACTGAAATCTTCATTATCTAAACAAGTCAAAGCAAAGCGGATTAAACATTGATAATACTGGGTTCGAGAAATAAATTCGAATAAAAGCTTTATCAATTTCTCAAATAATACTTACTCTGCCAAGAAAAAGTTCCTCAAATAGTAGAGAAAGATGTTTGACTTGGATACATGAGTAGAATTTTGATTTTATTAACAAGCTTTTTGGTTCAAGAAAATGCAAATTGAGATAGGATGAAACAATATAAACTAAAAATCGATTAACTGATTTTTGGATTTGGGTTACTGATTATATCAACAGATAAACAAAATTATTGAAACAGTTTTCAATCATAAATGATGAAGTTAACCGCTAATTAATTGAGGTATCTGGCAATGCTTGCATACAAGCAGGCAAATCTATATTCTGTTGGGTTTGTTGGTTTACTATCAAAAAAGGCAAGTGTTCAAGGATCAACGCAACTAAAAGTTTAAGCTGATGATTGAAGGTTTTAGAATAAGTTTATACTCTAACACGCCCTTTAAGCTTGAAGCGTGGATACTGTAAATACTTGCTTTACCTTGCGCAATAAATCAATATGGGACTGCTGAGATTTGACCTGAGACCTCTAACTTAGAAATGCTTTGACACTATGATCAAAAACAATCTCAATTACAAACTTAAGCTGGTGGTTGAAGGTTTATGAATAAGGTTATACTGTAACAGCAAGCAAATAAAAGTACCAAAAAAAAAAAAAAAAACAGTGAGTGGTTCTCGTAGAAAAGCCCACGTAATCCATTGTTATGGGAGTTCTTGTTAGCATACACCGGGGCCTTTGGGACTCCTTGGGCTGCTCCAACTTTGGTGGGTTCCCTGAGATCGGCCCCAAAAGTTGTTGACTTTATCAATTCAAAAAAAGGTTAAATAATAACTAAAAATAATGCAGAATTTTCAACAGTGATTTTCTTAATTAAATAGATTAGATTTTTATGCAGGTTATAAAATGAGTGTCCTTTTATCTACAAATTATATGGTAGTCTTGAGTTATCGAACATGGGCGGATTCATGAGTTGGGTAGGGGTGTTCATCAAAAGAAAAAATTCTAATGAATTGTTTGGAAAGAGGTTAGATTAATATATGTGGACACCCTTAAAATAGGTCTAAAAAATTATGGACACTCTTTAAATATGCTCAGACCACATATTGTCATTTTTAATTCTTTTAAATATAAAAATACAACTATAATGTTGGAATCAATTAGAAAAATTAAATTAAATTAAATACACCCAAAAACATTCTGCTAATGATTTGTAGCTTAGCTTTATTTCATGTTTCGGCGTGCTCACTTCATTGCTTAATGTTGCTTTTTTTTTGTTTTATTATTTGGTGCCGATGATTTGTGTTACTACAACCAATGGTTTTAGTAAATGGTAGCTAATTATAACATTCTACGGTTTCAGCACAATTTATATATCAACTTCAAAATATGAAGAATCACAAAGAACAAATATAATAGTAGACTGCCATATGTTTTTTGTTTGGGGTGTATTATTATTACATATCAGGTTTTGCTAGTGTAAAAGTACAAAACGTACGGAACGTTTGTAAAAAAAATGCGAGACGACATGTCTGTTCAAAATAAAGTACCAAAGTATGTATCATATGATTTTTTTGGGTAGCGTATATTAATCATGATGTTAATAAATGGACACTTCTGTTATAAATATCTAGATACTCATGTTGTAAACGTTTGTTCAAAATAAAGTACCAAAGTATGTCCTTTTTTTTTAATATCTGGATTCCTCCATGAAATACACCACACCATTGGGTATATAGATCTAGCTCCATGACATAATTGTCGCTCTTTATCTTGAGTTCATACCAAATTAAAAATATATATTGTATTTTTTATATTTAAATTAAATCATTTTAAATGCTAGTATCATTTTTATGTATAATTTCATTAATGCTCATTAACTTTCTTTAAATCATTCATTTCTTTTTGTAATCCATTCCTTTGCTACATGGATGGTTACTTTTCTAAATTAAATTAGAGTTCCATTACATTTAACTTTATCATTAAATGAGAAGATATCAAATGAGACTCCTACCATGTGTCTCGGGTTAATCAATCACTCAAACTCTACCTTGTGCGGAGCTAGCAAACTCACTCGAAATCTTTCCTTGATTTGCTATACACTACAAGAAATGTTGCATCTACCCATACTTAAATTTGCGTCATTCCACACTTATATCTACGGCAGAGCATATTCGCCACACTTAAAGTAAACGTGCATAGGGTATCAGTCTGGAAAAATTCGCCATGCTTAATAAGCGTGGCCAATCGTGCAGTACCCACGCTAATATCCATGGAAGGCTTCGTCATCTACCATGGTTATAGATGTAGGTAGACTACCCTTGTTTGTATTAGTGGGCAAAATATACTTTGAGAGACAAATTGTTTTGACCACTCCCTCGCTTATAGGTGTGGCTTTATGCGTTTGATAACTAACTTTCAAATACTATAAGTGGATAACTAATTTTGGCAAGAAAATTTTTATGTAAAAGAAATAAAAAATCATTGTATTAAAAAATGCAAATATATTGTATTCACTAATGTACTATAATTACATACATACATACATACATATAGAGAGAGAGAGGGGGGGGGGGAAGAAAAATAGAGTGAGAAAATATATATTTGATCATAATATAATTGATACAAAAAGTATGGCAACTTTATAACTATAAATAAATTATTATCAATTAAGTTCCAAAATAACTAGTGTTCAACCACATAATGAAAAGTACGAAATTAAATTCAACATGCTTATAAAGTATGCGCCCACTACTTAAAAGTTGAGTTTGTTTTAAATACACACATATAAATTGAAAAAAAAAACAGAACAAATGAGATGATATAGAACTCCGTAACTTTAAGTGAACACTTTAGAAACTCAAACTTTATATCCGATGTTGTGACATGTTGCCTTTGGTTTCAGCCTGAAATTACCAAACCCATACATTAGAGTTAAGTATAACAAACAACGCTACTAACAGAACAAAACTTCTAAAAAGATTGCAAGTTAGCCTCCATAACTAGGTATTCCCGCTCTAAAAACATTATGTAATATCGTTAAGTTTAGGTTTATCTTTTTAGTAAATTCACTGATTTTGAAAAAAAATCGGCAGAGTTTCGCCTCAAACTTGGTTATTTTCCTTTTACAACATGTCACAAATTCAATAAGAAACTATTCACAATCTCAACGGCCACAAGCCGGAGGGAATCAACTCAACAGGCCATATGCCTGGAGTATCCAACACAAATCCAATCCAGTGTCATGAATAAATCCAGAAATCGAAGAAGCCAACATACGACATTTCAATGTACAATGCAAATCAAACAACGCATTACCATAAAGAAATGTAATTTAAAAATTTTAAACTAAACTCACAATTTTCACATTTTGCAGTCTCTCAAGCAACACCAAGCAACACCGTGTCAACCATATGGGGATCAGCTTTGTAATCGCATGCGTTCAATACCTATTGTAATTATGTTCGATTTGTCAACATGTGATTGAAGCTTCCAATTAAAATTGACAAGACATGAAAGATAAGACAATATTTACCATGCCCGCAAAATAACAAAGCGTCAAAACCTTCTTTTCACCACAAGCGTAATTTCTAACGCAATCAAGATTCTTTTTTAGCATGTTTTCGATTATCTTTGTCACTTCATCATAAGTCAACTACCAAAATGTGTATATATTTATGAGGATTTGCATAGAATATGAAGGGTGTAGAATATTAAAAAAAAGACAAACTAGAGACACCACATTTGACTTTGGTCGTTTGGAATTTTCTTACTCAGTGAACTTGTTGTTCATTCCCATGGTGGTTCTCTGGAAAAGAAAATAAATAAATAAAGACCTCATAATCATATACGCAACTAACATATCATTTAGAATGACAAACGTCATATTTTAAAAATACCTTTTGATTTGAAGTGTCACCTTGAATTGAAGTGCCGGCTAAAGTAGGAGTCTCTTTACCTGGAGTAGGTCTACCATCACTATTAATAGGTTGCTCACGAGCAGGATTCCCTCCACCAGAAGTATGATGTCCTATTTTTTGGGGATGATTTGATGGCTTCGACAAATATTATGGGATAAAAATTGCAAAAAAATTATTATTATATAATAAAGAATGTGTTAAAATATATAATTTGTACGTACCTAAATATTTTTTGGTGGTTTTTGTTGTTTACTGGGCTCTACATTGATATGCTTTAATGAGCTTGGCCCTCTTTGAATATCATTCACTACATACCCATAAAAAAACAATTTATTGATAGACACTATAATGTAACTAAGGCAATAGACCTTCTACTTCTAAAAAAAATACACTATTACATTTCTACCTAACGCATGCGAGACTAAAAGGGCATCTCTAGACATGCGTGAATTGTGGCTTCTCTGATCATATGGCATATCATTGACCAAGTTTTGCGGTGAACCAGTACTCTATGCATAATTCATGTATATTAGACAATAAATAAGCAAAACTTGTCAAATTAAACACATATTTTGAAGTGTTACGCACTGATTCAGGTTGAGAGTTTGTACCTTGGGAAGCAACTTTAGTAGTCAAGACATCAATTTGATTCTGCATGGTCAACATTTTGTTAAGAACTTTCACTAATAACTTAGATTCATTCTTCTGGTGCTTAGCACACAAGTCCTTTGTAGTCATGCCACTACCGAACACAATAAGCTTTCCATAACTTTCATCACTCATTAGCTTACGATAGACACTTTTCTCTACCTTTAAAGTTTCTTATGAGAACTTAACTTCAGAAGATCCTGTTTTTTCTTTAATCATAGTCATCGCCGATTCCTTGCAAAGAAAACAAAATGGAAAGTTTAGATCATATATAAATTAGTACAATAAGATAAAATAAATTGGTCAATGTCATTGAAGGTATAAATGTTAAAAAAATGCAGGAGTGATGGCTAGAAGTGCCCCCTCATATTACTACAAAATTTTGAACAATTCTTTTCAGCTTGTTCAACTAGCCTTCCATATTCGGCGTCTTCAATGTGTTCTTCCTCATTCAGTACATCATTAGAATCAGGTTCATCATCAAATCCAACAGACTCCCCAATTATAAGATCTCCAATGTCAAATGCATTATTATCATTGTCATTTTGAATGCATCCTTGCTTATGTACTCCAAAAATATCATTCAACATTCCTATAGTATCAATACGACCCAACAGATTAGGCTCAGCATTGGTGTCACTATGGCCTCCACTACGGGGTTCCGAAACAGACGACTTGAGAATTAATTCACCATAATGCACTCATTCTTTGTAACTTGGTAGGAATCCATTGAACATGAGATAATGTGTCAAAACATATCTGGTAAACCAACATTTCCTCCTAAGCTTGCATCGATTATGTGGACAAACTATCTGCTACTACCCTCGACATCGGTAAAAGCAAAATCTAGAAACTTTTCAATTCCACTTATATATTGCTCAGATCTCCTATCCTTATCCATCCAACTTTTGTCCATTTCTGTCATTAGAAGTAAGAAAAAAAAGTAATTGTTTCAATTAGTAAGAAAGTATATGTGTGTGTGTGTATGTACACATACACACACCCCACTGGAAGAAAACAAAGGGATCAAACCCCATCATAAGCAATCACCAAACTAACGAAGAACTTGAACCCCAAAAAGAATTACGATTGACAAGTTTTTAGATTGAAATTTCAAAAAAAAATTTTATTGGGTGGTTAATAGGTTCTTTAAATCTCTCTCTCTCTAAACTTCCACTCATCATCCACATGCAAATACCTGGATGGCCGAATTCATTGGTGAATATAGAACAAAAAAAAGATTACTGACAAGCAAGTGCTTTTATTTGGCCCTATACTTAACTATTAAATCAGCTAGGAGGGTAGTTGAAAATCCAAAAGGGTGAGAATTGTTGGAGAGCTGTGCATAAAATAGGTCCTTAAAGGCTTACTGAGTTATTGCATATCATTCAAACTGACATATTTCAATCATACCCATTAGTATGTTGGTGCAATATACTTCAATTTGCACTTTAATGTTATATTTGTTCTATTCATATAGGGTTTGTTGATTGACAATTTGCTGAGGGCTTGTGAAGCATTTCATTTGAGAAATGTACAGTGCAACTAAGAAGTACATTGAACAAGTTTGTCGTGATAAGAGTTAGTCAAGAAAATTTTCACATGATCAGGTCATAATATAGACCACAAATGAATCACTTGATTCAGCGTTTAGATGTATCCTACTTGCATAATACATGTCATGGTTCTTTTCCTTTGTTTATGAGTAAGTGGCCCTTTTATTTGAATTCAATCATAGGGCCAAGCCGAGGGTTAGATTACTTCGATGTATGGGATGGGGCATAATAAGCTTATACTGTTGGCATCCTACAAATTTTTCTTCAGTCCTAAGAATTGATTCCTAGGGTGGCGCACTTGAACAAACCACCTAAGTCACTTCGGCCATTCGAATCAGGGCATGTTCATTTTTAATGTGTTGAACCTCCAATCTGCTCGAACCTATTCCAACCCCCTCTAAAAAATGCTCTTGGTCAACTACAACCTCCTAACTCCTTCCAAATGCTGAAAACAAATAGCTCCTATATACCCTCCACAAGGCATGTAACAAGGTATGCTTTACCATATTGAGACTAATGAAAGCACTTGTGAGTTCAATGCAAGAAACAGCTGAGGCAGTATGAAAAGAAGATTTAATTTAACCCCAGCATAGACATTAGCTCCTTTCAAAATGGTGAACAAAAAGGCAGCAGAACATGTACTGTTTTCGACTTACTACAAGGCTAATTTAACTCAGAAATCAGATGAATCACAGTATCAGACTCAAGATTCAAGAAAGAGCTCCTAATATGCTACAAGAGTTTATCTAAGAGCCAAATTGGGCGTAATTTGCCAAGGAAGTGAAAGAGAGTTTCATTATCAATGATGAAGCATATAAGCAGTCAGTCACTTATTCACATAAATCACTGCAAAGAAAGCATAAATAACAGAAGGGCACCAGGGATTTACATTCAACATGCAACACTATATCTTAATTGCAATAATTTGTCCAGATGGGAGGCTTAGACATCAACTCCTTCCAAAATGTTGAACCACAAAAATGAGGCATAGAAAATTCTTCTTTCTTTGACCTTTTTTTTGTGTGTGGGTCTTTTCACTATTTCCCAGGCAGCTCGAAGATGGTTACTGCCCTTTTAATTTAGCCTAAATAGCCAAAATAGGCTATTCAGCTTCCATATCTACTAGTTCAAAACTATAGAAACAACGGCATCAAACCCCATCATAAGAAATCACCAAACCAAAAGAAATCCCCAAAATTTGTAGTTATGAATCGTGATGAAAAGAAGAAATCTGGGCAATAGCTTCCATAAATTACTGCAATAGACTAGAAACATGGGCAACAGAAACTCAAACCTGTATGAGTCAGACGATGCATGCAGCAGACACGACCCTGGAACAGAGCCGACACCGGAATCACCATTAACTGGCGGGAGTAGAGGTGAAGATCGACGAAGTAGGGATGATGCTGGAACCCTCGCCGCCGACCAGAAGCGTCACCGACACCGCTGGAGGAATTCGATTGGGTGGCACGAGCAGACACGGGCATATGTAGTATAGGGTTTTGGTGAATGATAGTTGTGAGAGTGGGACGTACGAAGATGATGAAATAGGGACGACGACAGCAGAGAAGTGGACTGGGGGGGGGGTTCTAAGAGCATTCCCAACAGAGTTTCGGTTTTTGGAACTCTGGCATGCCACGTCAGCAAAAGTTTCACAATTTTGGAACTTGCATTCCATCACTTCTCCAACAAATGAAACTCAATTTTAATCATCCAATAAAAATATTTATCATGGATCCACCTCATAACACACAACCTATTTTTTAAATTATTTTAAAATTATAAATTAACTTAAAAAAAAAAGAAAAAACCAAAAAAAAAAATAAAAAAATTCACAAAGTTTACATGCATGGAGGAACGCCCAAAGGTTCCTCCATGCGTGTCTCCCCATTTCTCCCCTTGCTGCCAGAGGACATTTGACATGCGTGTGACACATGGGTCCCACCCATGACCCGCGTGCCTTCTGCTGCTATTGCTCTAACAAGGACTCTAAGGTCCTTTTTTTTATAAAAAAAATTAATTTAATTCAATGCGGCTTTGGCGTGAAATGTAAATAAATTTTTAAAAATAAAAAAATGATTACCACACTTAATATCTGTGCTAAGTGTATCCTATTTACAAGATACATGTCTTTACGCTTAATATATGTGACCATACCTTAATTACTTATTACTACTCTTATAAGAGTTGTTACATTTTCCCCACTTATTATGTGTGATGATAGTCATAAGCGTTCATTTTTACTTATTTTATCACCACACGTAGCTATATGTGGTTAAATAAGAGTGGGATCATGACCTTTTCTTTTGTAGTGCTAGTAACTCTTGATAGTTGTTTAGCTGAGACTTGAGAAGCTAAATAAACACACACACACACACACACACACACACACACACACACACACTTAAGAGAACTTAGGGAGAGAGAGAGAGAGAGTTCGGGAGAATGCTCCATATTGCACTTGGAATGATTTCAATGGCTTGATGTACAAATGAGCTCCCCTTGGGGGTATATACGCAATGGATGGTAGAGATCTACTTGATCCTACAGTTAATATTACGCATCTAGAATGTTCTATACAAATATTCAATGTACTACACACATGTAGAATAGTGTGGAGCATTCTAGAGTATCCTAGTACAACCTAGAAGATTTCATAATACTTCACAAGGTCCTCATTCCTCTAGAAGGTTCTAAAATAGTCTAGAAGAATCTAGAGTACCCTAGAAGGTTCTAGAACATTCTAGAATATTCTAGTGTATTCCAGAAGGTTCCAGAGCATTTTAGAGGATTCTAGAACTCTCTGAAAATTCAGCATGTGACATTCTCCCCCCACCCAATCGGGCAACGTCCTCTTTGTCTTCGGGTATTCGTATGCTTGGCCTTTGGGTTGCCTCATCTCCAGCACATCGATCTTTTGCGTGCTTACGTCCCATCCTCGTGCTAGCCTGTTTCCTCCTTCGTACCAGCTTCTTGGACGGAGTCGCTGGCATGACACCTTGGGGCCCCTTATCCCTCTTGAGGGTGGATAAGTGGCCTACCTCCTTACTCTCTGTGAATTGAAGGGCAGGTAGAATCCTTTCTTTCGCAACTTCTCGTCTCATGGGTATTTTATAAACTTGCCCGTTGTCTGCGATGAACAGGGTGCTAGTATAGGAAACGACGACGGCTTTCGCCTTAGCGAGGAATTCCATTCGTAGATAGAACTTCTTATCATCAAGAGGAGCGATGGTTATGTCAACCTTACCTCTCCATGGTCTAACTTGGCTATCTGCACCTTGAGCAACTCCATGGATTCGAAGACTCTTTGCATTAACTCCCTTCACATAGTCCTTCTCGTTTTTTGTAAGGTATGCTGATCTCATCGGCGAGTTTTTTCGTCATGTGCACGTTGTTCGCTCCCGCATCTACTGTAACTTAGAGTTTCTTACCTCCAACTTCAGTCTCTGCATACATGCAGCCACCAGCTTATTCTCCCGCCTTGGATTGGATGACACTTAAGAGCGATATCGAGGCAATTCTTGTTTCCTCTTCATGCCTCTCCGCTTCCATCACAAGTGCAACAAGTTTCCCACGCTTCGGGCACTCGAAAGCCAGATGAAACCCATTGCAAAGGAAGCATGAGTACTTCTTTGGTATCTCATCCTTCTTGTCCCTTCCCTTGTCCTTGGATGATATTGGTCTCTGTGATTGTCACTATCATCGTGGGTCTTTTTGCCTCGTGGCTTTAAGGACTCCCTCTTAAACTCGATGAATGACTCAACAACAACAATCATCGATACGAGGTCTTGCGTCCCTTGCCTTTTGAAGTCGAACTTGGCCCATCCTTTAAGGCTATCGATGAAACAAAAGAGAGCATCGTGTTCCCCCATGCTTGGAATTTCCAAGAGAAGCTCTTGGAACTCCTTGACATACTCTCGAACCTGACTGTCCTTGTGTTGAAGGCGTTGAAGCTTGACCCTAGTCTCGTATTTAGCATCTTTTGGGTAGAACTGCTTCTTGAGTTCCCTCCTGAACCTATCCCATGTGTTGATCAGATTAGATCCTCTTTGGAGGACGTCACACCTGCACGGCCAGCAAACAAGTGCAACATCCTTAAGAGAAAAAGTGGCATTGATTAACTTTTGAGCATCATTCTCAATGCCCATTGGCCTGAAGTACGCTTCGAGTCCCCAAAGGAAGTTGTCTATCTCCCTTGCACTCCTAACCCCGTGGAAGGCTGGAGGTCTTAATGCATTCCCCTTTGGAGTGGTGCATACTTGGACGACTCCATCGTGGGCCACTGCGGCCATGCACACCTTGATTTGTGCCTCCAAAGCCTCGACCATTGCCTTGTACACCTCGACCTCGACCTTGCAAGCTTGGAGTTCGGCATCCTTGGCGACCTTGGATGCCTGAAGGGCTTGGAGTTCCTTCTTGAAGTCGGCCACCATGGAGCTCTTAACCGCTTGCATCTCCCTACGAAGCTCATCCATGTCCCCCATGGACTCAATTTCCTTGATGTGTTTGTCCATGTCCTCGACCCTACCCGTTAGGGCGGACATGGAGTTGGTAAACTCTGCAAGCCTATCCTTCACAAGGACCATCAAATCCTTAGTCTTATCCTTGCCCTTTTTGCTGCCTTGATGAGGGTTGGCATCGATCACACTTGAAGTCATGGTCTCCCAAACAACTTGGCTCTGATACCAACCATCATGGGTTGATAATTCACTCAAACTCTACCTTGTGCGGCACTAGTAAACTCACTCAAAACCCTTCCTTAGTTTGCTAGTAAGCTTTGATGGTTGCTTAACTTAGACTTGAGAAGTTAAGTAAGCACACACATACTCAAGAGAACTTAGACAGAGAGATATCACGGATAAGGGCTGGATGTATCCCCATCCCAATCCCAATCTCAAACAAGCATGACTGTGGAGGGATCTTCTTTACATGGGAGGAAAGATAGACTCGTAAAAGGGGTAGAGAGATTCAAAAACACTAGTTAAAGGAGAATGATATGATTTGTGTTGTGAAAATATCGATGTAATCTATATTTTCTCCTATTGACAATGGACTCATCCAATTTTGACTAGCTTGTGTTTTTTTCCCCTTGTTGTAGAGAGGGATTTTCCGCTAATTTGTTGTGCTTCCTTCTTCTTCTTTTTTTTCCCAATTTGTGCACATATGCATTTAATGGCAACCAAGTGCTTCCATTCCCCAACAATTTGATGAATTGGATTAGGGGTCGCAGTTGCAAGGCATGATGACGGGTTGAAAATTGGAGCAGTACGCCGAGTTCGAGCAAGATGGAGTCCACCTGTGGCAGAGTGTCAAGTAGTCCTATAATTTCTATGTTATCAATTTTGGTCCTAAAATTTAAAGGGGTGATGTCAAATATCTTTTTTTTAAATAAAAATAAGGGATGTATTATATTAAATTCTCATCCATGTAGAAATACATCTCTTCCGATCGGGTAGTGATATACTTCGAAACATCTTTAGTCCATAATCTTCTATCATGACTCCATGGTTGTTAATGAGCAAGCTCATGTACCAACCTATTACTCTACCTCTTTACAAAGTCGAAAGAAACAAATTCAAATTGTTTGACCAGTTATAATATATCACTAATAATAAGACTCAACGAGCTATCATTGATCACCTTATTTTGGAGTTTCTGGATCAGGGGAAGACAGTCCCCATCGACCACCGCATTAAGCAAGCCATGCTCCCTAGCAGTTTGAAGACTCATTAAGCAAGCCTAGGCTTCTTCTATAGTCGCCCCCGCAAAGTTTGACCCTTGTTGGAACCCAACCATGCATACGTTGCCATCATAGTCCCTAATTATGAATCCCGAAGTCCAACCTTCTTCCCCTACACTGCCACCATCAAGTTGACCTTTTGTAGCCCCGAGGGTGGCAGTCCCCACTGTGATAGATGGTTGCTCCTAGCCCCCTTTCACTCGGGTCTTCATGTCTTTGTAGCTTCTCACAAAATTCATAGCCTTTTTCGCTAGCTTGGACGGGTTTCGATCGGGCTTTTTGAAAATGAACCGATTCCTCTCGTTCCAGCATTGCTAGACTACGACAACAAATAAACCCAATGCCTCTCTGTCCAGTGCCTCTACAGCCAATTCTAAATAGTCACTCATCATCCCAAAATTCATCTTCCATGGCCACAGCTCAACAGATGAGCCCTCCCATATTTGACTTGCTAGCGGGCACAACAGTAGGGAGTGGACCCCCGTTTCCATATTGCACCCGCAAATGGCACAACTCGCGTCAAAGGAATGAATTATCCTAGCAATATTGCTTCGGGTTGGCAAAAGTCCCTGACATAGTCTCCATGCGAAGACTTTGATTTCGGGTGAAACATTCAAATTCCACAAACATTTTCACACATCAGCTTTGTTGCCAGAAGAGCCTCACTTCTTAGAGCACGTCGACTTATCCTTAGATGATAGGCTGACTTAACCAAGAATGAGTCGTTCATAGCATAATGCCAAACTAGTTTGTCCATTAGCAAGGAAGGGCTAAGGAGGATGCTTAGTATCATCTCGACATAACACGAGAGAAAGGTTGCATGATAAGATCATCCCTCCATTGTCCCTATTCATGATCAATCAAGTTGCTTACCATTGTCAGATTAGAGACCTCTAGTTTAAAGATGATAACACGAAAACAGCTTGGTCTCGGTAGCCAACAACTACTCTAGATGTTCAACGAACTCCCATCACCCATTAGCCAACAGGACCCCTCCCGGATCAACTCTTGAGGGCTCAAGATACTCCACAACATAAAACTCAAATTAGCCCCTAGTGAGGCATCCAAAATGTTCCACTTCTTCTAATATCTTGCTTAAAGAAGTCTAGCCACAAGCGATATCTGATTCTTAGTCAAACACCACAATTGTTTGGCCAATAGTGGTTTATTAAATGCTTCCATTTCCCCGAATCCCATCCCTCCTATCATTTTCTGTTTGCAAAGTGTTTTACCCTTGATCCAATGGATCTTCCTGTCCACTACAAGAATCCGGTCCACTTGAGACCGAATTTTAGAGACCGGCAATAAAATTGGTCTCTAATTAAAGTTTGAGACCGAATTCAGAGACCAAAAACGCTGGTATCAAATTTAAATCATTTTAGAGACCAAAAGTTACTAAACGGTCTCAACTGGAGACCAAAATGACATCCGGTCTCAAATTTTGGAGACCGAAATAAGTATGTGGTCTCTACTAGAGACCAACATGATTTCCGGTCTCCGAAATTAGATACCGAAATAAGTGCACAGTCTCCACTGGAGACCAGCTCGATTTTCGGTCTCTAACTTCTGGAGACCGAAATAACTATACGGTCTCCATTGGAGACCAAGTGATTTTCGGTCTCAGATTTTTGAGACCAACTCTAAATTTTGGTCTCCAATTTAGATTGAGTGGAGACCAAAAGAGTTTCGGTCTCCACTTTCACAGGTTTTAGTCCAGGCTACTCATTTCGGAGACCGAAGAATGCAATGGTCTCTAAATAATTTTGGAGACCAATTACATTTTCGGTCTCATATTTAGATACCGAAAAAAAAAATTTGGTCTCCACTTGAGACCATTTAGACTTTTGGTCTCAAGTATTGGAGACCAAACTTAATTTTGGTCTCAAATATTGAGATCGGAATGTATTATCGGTCTCCGTTAGAGACTAAAAACCTTTTCGGTCTCAGTTTTAGAGACCATTTACGCAACTCGGTCTCCAATTAAGACCAAATGCCTCGGTCTCCAACTCAGGTTTAGAGACCAAAACACCCGGTCTCTGCCTTTGGGGTGAAATCAGAAGCTGGAGACCAATAGCGCGGGCAGTCGTCACTCAAAATCCACCATTTCCATTCTTCAACCTTCAAGCCACAGTTCGTGCTCCCTGCTCGACCATCTCGCAAGCTCCACCTTCAACCTTCAACCTTCAAGCTGCTTGGTTGCTGCTCCACCATCTCCATTCTCACAGCGCTAGGTTGCTGCTCGGTGGTTGGGTCACCGCTTTGAAGCTCCAGCAACCATGAAGGTATAGCTCCCACCCCAATCGCGTCCTTTGGTGCCGCATTGTGCTTGTTCTCCTCCAATTCGTGGGCCTTTACTCATTTTGGTGGAGCTTGCTCCGAATTGAGGGGTGGATTTCATGTTTTTAGGGTTGTTTTCAGCATTCCCAGTGATTTCGTTTACTCACACTGCCTTGCACGCCATGTGTTTGTTAAAATGCCTCACTTGTGTGTTTCTTGCAGGGCTACCTGGAGGAGGACGCAGACCCTCAAACCTTTCTGCTGACTTCCACTACCTAACTGCGACTTTGCTAGTAAGAGGTACAAGGCCAATGACTTAATTAATTGATTGGTGCATTTACAAAGAATACAACATGTTTTGACGTGTTTTACCTAAATATGTGGTTCAATATTGTTGAATACATTGTGTGAAGCTCGTACTTTGACATGTTATGCGTCATTTATATGAGTAATAAGTGAACTTCGCATGTATATATATATTTTTCAAGTGAGTAATTTGGACTACAAAATGAATCTAAGCCTGTTGAACTTCACATATTTGTAGTGTTTAAAAGGAAATATCAGTTCAAATTGAGCGAAAACTACAATATGATATGAACATATACTTTTATTGAACATAAGTATCCTCAAAGTTCGGATCGATATGCGCCATTGCTTAAAATTGAATTATTGATTTCCGTCAGATCTGTTGTTTAGATTATTAGATTCCCAACTCCCAAGTTCTTAAGGGGATAGAGTTTGAATTGCCCACCGATTAGAGCCTCCACACAAGATTCACTCATACGATATTGTCACAGATGAGGAAGGGTGTATAAATTGCGATGTTGAGGATTGTTTTGCATAATCATTGTATTGAAGCCACTTTGGATTCATTGTGTTCAATCATGCATAGATTCACTACCAATTTGGTTAGTAAGGGTTCATAACCATGACAAGTAGTATGGTATACATAAAATATGTTTGTGACTGGAAAAATACCCCTTCAACCCTTTTGACCATATTCCCTAAATAATTTTGATGGTACATATTTTGAAAGACAATTTTTTTTTTAACCATATAACAATAATAAAACAAAGTTAGATCCATTCAAATATCCTGAAATTGGAGGGCGTGTAATTATTGCAACGGACAGTTCACATAATTAAATTTAATCATGACTAAGAAGATATCTGAATGTTTTTTTATATCAAGTAAATGTTCTTACTTCTTTTGTTAAAGGAAGTAAATATGTTCAATTGAAACAAACTTCAGTCACATTAGTTTAAGGTAAACGCTTCTTTCGTGAAGCGAAGTCCCTCTAGGATGTAAACTGGAGCTAGAATCCTATTCTCTACAGACTTTACCCTGCATCTTCACATTAGTTTATCTCAATTTCAGTGTCCTGAACACCTGCTGTCTTGATGAGTTTGTATTTAGTTTTGGTAGTTGTCAAACCTCCCTTCGCACATCATTACCAATAGAACGTTCGAAAAGGACAATACCAAACTGAACTTATGAAACCGATAAGTCTATTTATATGTGCCTGTACCTATATATATATATATATATATATATATATACATATATATATATATATATATATATATATATACATATATATAT
>JACYFF010031954.1:7485536-7496405 GCA_017589665.1 Selenicereus undatus | reverse complement strand
GTTTGACATCATCAAAACCTTACACAAGTTACACAAGGAAAGAGTCAACAAGTAGCCATAACTATTATTGCACGATGGCCTATTTTAAGTAAATGAAAGCAGTTTTGGGAGTGAACTCGCTTGAACGGGGGAATCCCTAAAGAGTTTTACAAAAGCGTGAGTTGTATGATAAAAGATTTCGCTGTGAGAGGCAGCAAACTTAGTAGTCGTTATGACCAGTTTAAATGGCTAAGATAAGTGCATAGGGACATCAGATAGGGAGTGAACCTGCTTGAACGGGGGAATCTCTATATAGCCCAGGGGGTAGTCCCTAGAGATCCTGACGAGGGTTAAGGTCCAAAAAGTTAGTTGCCATCCCGGGAGTAAGAGATTAGGGGATTGAATGTAGATCTCTCCCAACCAGCACTTTATGATCTTATGCCCAGAAGTAGTTTCTTATTAAATAAGAAAAGCAGTTGGCACTTTGCCTTTTGAAATATTTCAGAAAGAAAGTTTGAAGGGTTATTATGCGACCAAGATGAAAGAAAAGAGTTTTAAGAGCCTTAAGAGGCTAACAGAAGAGTTTTTTTTAGAGCCTCAAGGGCTAAACAAAGTGTTTTCAGAAAAGCAAAGCAAGAAAGTTCCTATATGTGATAAATGCATGCTCTAAGTATTCTTTATGAATGAGTTATGTTTGCAAAGAAAGAAACGACAGCGTCTATACTTGAAGCTTCAAAGCATGTGATTGTAAAGAATATGTGACTTCAAAGTGAGTGTACAAGCATTATAGTTAGAAGCATGTGTTCAAGCGAGCAAGTAGCCATGTTGTTTTCATGATATATCATGTGGTTTCTCTTGAAGTACATAATGAGCATATAGGTGATAGTGCATCACATGTTTTGTTTAGAGTCACGTGATATGTAAGCAAGTCCCTAACATGTCACCTTTATTGAAACTAAGAACCTTTCATGAAACTGAGAGCCTATCATGGTTAGGTGTTTACAACTTGTGACATGTAACTTATTGTTATAACTATAGTATTACCCAACTGTGCATTAAGTGGATATTATGAGTATTATTACTTGTAAAGCTTTGTTTTAAGGAGTGGAGGAACACTCACTGAGCATGTGGTGGCTCACTTCAATCCTTTCCCCTTTTTCCTCCCCCCAGGTGATGAATAAATGGAGTTGTACCAGCAAGTGCGTGTGGAAGTTATGTTTTGGAAGCTACCTGAATGATGTTTTGCTTGAGAAGTGCATGAAATGGGGCATGTAGTGGCTCTAGTAGTACAAGACTGTTGTAAATCCTTGTAAATAGTTGTTTGTCAAGGCTTAAGCCTCGTCTGCGAGTGTGTGACTCGCTAGAACCTTCTAGTTCTCTTTGGGTTTGGTTGTAATAATGCAGGTACCAAGTGTAAATTTTGGAAATATCGCTATTACAGGCGGAACTCTTGCAGTTTCACTCCAGAATTCCCTAACTAAATTAAAGTTGGGTAGAATTTCTGAAGTTAGTAAACAGATAAAGAGCCTTAGGGGTCTCCCTCGGGGGATCCTGGCGGTGTGATGTCCCTAATAGGTAGTAGGGGCGTTACAAGAGGACCCCATGCACATTGATTTCGCTTTCCTTGTTGCTTGGGATGTGAACCCCAACACTCCGGATGTGTGATCCGTTGAGATGTGTACATGGTGTATTCCGGGTGTGTGGCCCGATGAGCATGCAACAGTTCTTTGTGTATGTACTTTGTGCAGGGAGGGAATGTATGGCTTCACAAGCCTAAGATATGATCAGTTTTTAGGGGAAACTGTGTCCGTTTCTTCCTAGAAATATGATTTTTAGTTGTGTATGTGTTGTATATTTTCCTTTAGTCCGTTGGGAAGGTGTATACGTATCATGAGGTTCGTTGCAACTTAACATTTCCACTTGTGACTACTTATGAGTTATGGTGCTCACTTATGAGTACTTATGTGTATGTTCTACTCTTTCGTGTTGCACGTGCAGGAACGATTTACATGGGATCCCGAGCATGAGGACCTGGTACGAAGAGGATGAGTTGAGGACTACTAGGGAGGAGTTGAGTACTACTAGGCATGAGTTAGAAGCTACAAGGAAGCAGCTGGATGAGCAACGCTGTTGGAGCTGAATGCTCGGTTTGATAGCTTCTCGGCGCTGTTTGGCCATCCCACCCGTGCGGACAACTCGCAAGCGCCGTCACAGATGTAGGTATGTGTAGTTGTACCCCTCAACTTAGTTGAGATATGTATTCGTGGAACACTATAACTCGGAAGCGCCGTAACTGTTGTATTCGTGGAATGGTAAATTGTGGATAATTTGGTGCTATTTCGGTTGTGAATTATGGCCCGAACATTGAGGCGACATGCAGCTACACCGAAATTGAAGTAGAATGTATATAACAAAAAATATGGGTACACTAGAAATTGAAATTAAAATTTTGGTCTCTGTTTGAGACCGAAAATGAAGTTTGGTCTCAAATGCAGCTAGATGTGGACATTACCCTGTATTGGAGACCGAAATTGCAATTTGGTCTCCGATTGAGACCGAGAATAGTGGTCTCCATTAGAGACTGATCTCTTTCGGTCTCTGATGGAGACTGTCTACTTTGATCTCTATTTGAGACCAATATTTTTGGTCTCTGTTAGAGACCAAAGTAGACCGGTCTCCAACTGAGACCAATATTTATTAGTCTCAGTTAGAGACCAGTCTATTTTGGTCTCTATCAGAGACCAAAAATACTGGTCTCAGTTAGAGACCGGTCAAACTTAGTCTCTATTGGAGACCGAGCTATATGGTCTCAATTGGAGACCAAAAAATTTGGTCTCCATTAGAGACCAGACCATTTTGGTCTCTAGTAGAGACCACTGTGTCTAAATTTGGTCTCCAAATTTGAATTGCTACCAAAGATTTAGAGACCGATGCTTTTCGGTCTCTGTTCGGTCTCTAAAATTAAATAGAGACCGAGTTTCCCCTTTTAGAGACCGAAAAGCTTCGGTCTCTAACTGCACGACTTGTTGTAGTGGTCCTCTTCATTGTGACCCCACCAAAAGCGATTAATAGTTGCCTAAATCGTATGGCATAACTCAGTCGAAACTCTAAACACAGTCATAGGAAAGGTAGGAATAGCTTGAGTCATAGCTTTTATCAACACATCCCTACCCGCCCAAGACAACAATCGATCCATCCAATCTGATCATCTCTTCTTGATTCCATCCACTATAAAGAGAAAAGGTTTTTACCGAGACCTACCAATAAAGGTTGGGAGGCCCAAATATTTGTCGTACGAGAGCACCTTCCTTATGTCCAGTAAGTGAACAACTCTCGCCTTTAATTTAGCTTTAACCCCCTTGCTGAACAATACATTCGTCTTGTTAAAGTTGATGGGCAAGCTCATGTTCTTGAAGGATATCTTTAACATTAGTTGCTTGATCCTCCTGAGCCCTACAAAAAACAATAGTACCATCCGTGAAGAGGAGATGCAAAATTGGTGGTGTTCCTTCACATATTTGATAGCCATGGATAACCCTATTTTTAGTTGCATTCCTAAGTAGGCTAGACAAGCCTTCTGAAGCAAAACAAAAATAGATAAGGCAATATCGAGTCAGCCTTATGAAGCCCCCGACTTGGAATAATATGACCACTCAACACCCAGTTAATAAAAAACGAGAAGGACGCAGACTAGGCACACCTCATAACTAGCTCCACCCATCGCTCTCTAAATCCCTGTCACAGCATAACATTATGGAGAAAAGACCACTTAACTCGATCATAGGCTTTCGGCATATTGAGTTTACTAGCCATGGATCCCCGCACTCTAGAATCTCCATTCATGGTGTGGAAAATCTCATATGCAATAAGGATATATCCGTTATTAGTCTAACCAATGTGACTGTGCTTTGCGTGTTTGAGATGATGGAAGGTAACCATGTTTTTAGCTTGTTTGTGATCAACTTCGTTACCAATTTGATTTCAAATATCTTATAGTAAGAGATAAAAGAAAAGGGTATTACTTTTAGATTAGCCTAAATTAAAATATAATCTAAAATTACCAAGTTTTTAATAGTTACAATTAATTATTAGTTGGAAGTTTGAATATCCGTCATTTAGATAGGTATAAATGACATGCTAGTAAAATCAACACTATTAAAATAGAAGTATTATTATACGTGCAATTAATATAATTGTAAAAATTGATAAAACAAAATGATTTTACATAGTGTACTAGTATGAATCCCGTACTTCGTACATTATGCGTCAAATTTTTGTGAGCATAATTATCAATTGTAAAAATAAATAAATAATAATTGCATCATCAGCATGACGGGAAAAAGCTATCAATTATTGATTCGAAAGTCTCATGAAAAACATATTGTCATTTCCATTTCATTATCAGATACGTTTGAGCCATACTAGCTTCATCCTTATTAATTCAGTATAGGGATATTATTGTAATTTAACATTTGTACAGTTGAGTATAAATACACAACCAAGCTCCCGAGGTTGGGTGAACTTTTTCTTTATCCTATTCTCACATGGTACCAGAGCGGGTTCGCTCCCAAAAACACTAAATCTTCTCTTTCTTCCCCCACGCGTTAACCCCTCAAAACCCTAGCTCCACCACAGTCACTGCCATCCACCATGGCCGACACCACCTCTACAGCCGCCATGTTTGCCTCATTGATGCTCCTCTCCGCCTCCTCTCAGTCGCTTTCTGAGGCTGTCAGTGGCCCCTCCTCTCGGCCGCCCACTCTCCTTCCTTTAACCGCTGGTAGCGACCTCTCTCTCTCTCTCTACCTCCGGTTCCCTTCCCCCCGCCACCACCTCAGTTGTCCCTATCTATTCCTTCTCTCTCCATGACGCCTCAATCTTCCCAGGTTCCCATCCTCTCTCACGGTGTGAGTTGGTCTCTAGCGTACTCCAACATGACTGTCGTCGGTCTCTAATTCGACCCTCTCTGGCAGCCGCAAGGGCTGCCCTATTGCAACCCCCATGTCTTGCCCTCGGTGCCGCCTTCTTCTGGTCTTACTGCTAGCACTATGTACGACGGGTCCTGTTCCCGGCTACTGGTCTCACCAACTCCGCTGGCGGCTTACCCCCCTTGCCGTTGACCTTATAGATGGTCAATATTACAACTTATGTCACCATTGTCCTTGTGTCCGTGGATGACTACCTTTCCTGGGAGACACAATTCACTTCCTTCCTGATTATGCATCAACTCCAGGGCATGATTGATGGATCTATTCCACAATCGCCTTCGACTATTTTGATCGCTTCAGGCGGTTCTCAATCGAACCCAGCCTTCTTATACTGGTTTCGTGTTGATAAGTTGATACGGGCATGGATTTTCACAAAGATCTCCCAGGACATGTTATGTGAGCTACGAAATATATCTCATGCTTTACCCATCTGGCAGCATCTTGCACATCACTTTAATACTGCTAGCCTGACTCGGGCCTTGGATCTCAAATGTATGCTTACTAATGTCTCTAAAGCTGCTGATCAGTCCATGGAAGATTATTTGCGTCATATAAAGTCCATTGCTGATTCCCTTGCTGCTATTCAAAATCCCGTCTTTGATTTAAAACTGATTCAGTACACCACCTTCGGCTTACCTCCTGATTATCAAAGTTTTGTGACCGCGTACTCTATGTTGCCTGGCAATCACTCCTTTGATGACTTACGTTCCAAATTAATTTTTTATGATCAACGATTGAAGTTTTATTCTTCCTGAGGCACTATTGTTCACCATGCCTTAGTTAGCACCCTTGGTACTAGGGTCCTTCTTCAGGGGGTGGTTTCAAAAATCAAAGTTCTAATAATAATGGGCGTGGCAAGAATAATGGAAATTGTTGAAATTAAAATAATAAGATGGTGGACGCAAAGGGGGTAATAAGAACAACACCAACTCCAGCAATCGTCAACCAGATTCAGCCTCTCGGACCATGCCTACTGGTACTACATTTTGTTATTAAGATGTTTCATCGTTATTTACTTCTAGTACTTCTACTTTGGATACCCACTCTTTCTTTGCAGGCACTAACCAATCAGAAGGGATATTAGATTCCCACCCCAACACTATTTGTCAAATATGTCATGTTCCAGGACATTCTGTTGCTGCTTGTCCCAACTGATACCAACCCTGCTAGCAACCAGTGCTTCCAGCCTATGCTACTTTTGATTCTGTTGATGCTGGTGAACAAATTTGATATCCAGACTCAGTTACTGCATCTCACATGACTCCTGATGATGGTGAGTTACTCACTAAAACTCCTCAGTTTGGCTCGAGTCTTTTGAAAGTTGGGAATGGGAACTTATTATCTATTAAACAAATTGGTCATAGCACAATTGCGACTCCGATGAAGCCATTACACCTTCGTAGTGTCCTCCATGTCCCCTAGTTGCGTCACAACCTTTTATTTGTTAGGGAACTTTGTAGCGACAACAACTGTAGGGTGGTTTTTGACCCTAATTCTGTTTGTGTGAAGGACAACACCACGAGTGACGTCCTTTTGCAGGCTTCTAGTGTTGGCAACGTCTACCCTGTTAGTCTTCCTGTTGAAAGCCCTTTGGTTCTCACAAACCTGACATTCAACACTTCCGGAGACCACTGACATCGTCGCCTAGGACACTGTGGGGCCCGAGTCATCGCTGTTTTAAAGAATCGTCATCGTATGAACATTTCTTCTACTTTTCGTGATTCTTGTACGACTTGTCATTTAGCCAAGTCCCAAAGACTTCCTTTTGAATTAGCTGAACATTGTACTGGTTCCCCACTTGAGTTGATACATTCTGATGTATGGAAGTCCCCTATTTTGTCTAAGTGTTATGTTTCATTTATTAATGATTTTTCTCATTTCACTTCGCTTTATCCAATGAAACACAAATCGAAAGTCTTTCATATATTTTGCACCTTTAAATCCTTGGTTGAAAATTTATTCAAGTATAAAATAACAATGTTTTAGAGTGATGGTGGCTGGGAGTTTGATCAAAACTTAATGCATGACTTTTTTCTTAAACATGACATCTATTTTCAAAAATCTTGTCCTGACACACAACGACAAACTGGGGTTGCTGAACGGAAGCATCGACATCTACTTGAAATGACCTGTACTTTTCTCATTGATGCTTCACTTCTTGCCTCTTTTTGGTTGGATGCAGTTTATGCTGCTATTTTCACCATTAACCAGTTTCCAACTCCCGTTTTGCACAACAAGTCTCCCTATGAGATTTTATTTGCAAAAGTGCCTGACTGTAGCTTTCTAAAACCATTTGGATGTGCTTGTTTTCTGCATTTTGGTGCCACTTATGCACAAAAGTTGTCTCCTCACTGTGTCAAGTGTGTGTTCTTAGGCTATGACCCTCACTATAAGGGCTACAAGCATTTACATCCGATCACAAGCCGTGTTTATATTAGTCGTCATGTCCGTTTTCATGAAACAAAATTTCCTTTTCAAACTCTTGCAACTCAGATTCTCTCTCTGATTATGGCTCCATTTTGCCATTTACAAGAAATTATGAGTCTCACTCCTACACACGATGTTGTCGCTCCCCACGCACCCCTCGTTTCGGCCGACTCTGTTGATGCCGTGATCCCTTCTGCCCAACCCAGCCACCCATTTTCCCTATCTAGCCCAGACAACAGCGCACCCAGCCTGACATCACCTCCCCTTGCCCCTAGCCCATCACCTTCTCTCGTGGACTCTGGTCCACTCCCTTCCCCTGTCGTCCAGCCCAGCAACCTGCGGTCTCCTGCTACTGCTGTCCAGCCTGTCACATAGGCTCTTGACCCCCTATCACTACACCCGCGAGGACCTTTAGCCCAAACCCTTTTGGACCCGTTTTGTCTGAACCGGATCACCCCCTTCTCTTCCCATTTCGTCCACTACCAATGTCCATAGGATGCAAACTCGGTCCAAATCTGGTATTACCAAGCCCAAGAAGATTATTTCCCTTCTACTACCTTAGACGAGTTTGAACCTACTTCATTCACTGAAGCCTCTAGGTATCCACACTGGAAACAGGCAATGGTAGAGGAGTATAATGCACTTATGGCCAATGGTACTTGAGAGTTGGTCCCTCCTAACTCTTCACAAGACTTGGTTGGGAGTAAATGGGTTTATCGAATAAAATATCATTCTGATGGAATTGTTAAAAGACATAAAGCCCGTCTGGTTGCCCAAGGTTTTCATCAGTAGCCTGGAATCGACTACCATGAGACTTTCTGCCCTGTTGTCAAACCTGCCACTATTTGCCTCATACTTTCCTTGGCAATCTCCTCAAATTGGCCCATTTATAAGTTGGATGTCAAAAATGCATTCTTGTATGGCGATTTGACTGAAGAAGTTTATATAAAATAACCTTGTGGCTTCATTCATCCTGATTTTCCTCACTATGTTTGCAAACTTAAGAAAGCTATTTATGGTCTGAAACAAGCTCCTCGAGCTTAGTTTCATCGTTTCAATAGCTTTCTTCTGTCTCATGGTTTTGTCTGTAGCACTGCTAATCCCTCAACGTTTGTCTACTGCATTGGTTCTCACACCTTGGTTCTACTACTTTATGTGTATGATATTATTTTGACTGGCAGTTCTTCAACTCTTCTCCACACCTTCATCTCTCTCCTATCTGATCAATTTGCTATGAAGGACCTTGGTGATCTCTCCTACTTCCTTGGTATTCAGGTGGTTCGTACAAACTCCGGTTTGTTTGTATCTCAGCATAAGTATCTTGTCACCTTACTTCACAAATTTCACCTTCATATTGTCAAACCTGTTACCAACCCATGTGTTGCTAGAACTATATTATTCCTCTCTGATGGTGAACTGCTTGCTGACCCCATTGAGTATCGAAGTATGGTAGGTGCTTTATAGTATTTAACTATGACGCGTCCTGATATTGCCTATGTAATCCACGTAGTTTCACAATTTATGCATGCTCCCCGTACTACTCACCTGCACGCTGTGAAGCGTATTTTCAGGTACTTGCAGCGCACTCTGGATCATGGCCTTTTGATACGTCCGTCCACTTCTCCCACTATCATTGTGGCCTATTCTGATGACGACTGGCTGGCTGTAAGGATTCCTGTCGTTTCACCATGGGGTATGCTGTCTATTTTGGTCCCAACCTTATTACCTGGCGTTCCAAAAAGCAATCCACAGTCTCTAAGTCTTCCGCTGAGGCAAAGTATCATGCTCTTGGATACACTGTTGCTGAGACTATCTGGATACGAAAGTTGTTGCTCGATCTGGGGATTGTCATTTGCGATTTTGTTCGCCTCTACTGTGACAATGTTAGCGCCACCTACATGTCTGCCAATCCAGTTCAACATGATTGTAGCAAGCATATTGTTGTTGATTATCATTTTGTCCAAGAGCAGGTTGCTGATGCTGATCTCATTGTGCGATATATCCCTACCAGCAGGCAGATTGCTGATATTTTCACCAAAGGCTTGTCCACCAAGCAATTTTTATTTTTGAAATCTAATCTATCCGTGCGGCCCCCGGATCAGATTGAGGGGGCGTAATACAGTATGGGGATATTATTGTAATTTAATATTTGTATAGTTGAGTATAAGTACACAACCAGGCTCCCGAGATTGGATGAGCTTTCTCTTCATCCTATTCTTACAATTATTAGCCATATGATAGCATGCTTTTATGCTTAATTAAGGCCTCAATAATTCATCATCAACTGCAAACGCCAAAAATACGTGTACACAAATATAGTGACTATTAAAAAGTTTACCACCTTTTGCAAATCGACAAAGAATACATGTAGGTGTAAAACCAGTTAGTATGAGTTTCAATTAATCAAAAATTGATTAATTAGTCTTTCAATCTAAAAAAATTTGAAACTGCAACGGAACCGAGAATTTCGGTTTATCGGTTCGATCAAAATCTAAACCGTAACCAAACCAAAAATTAAAGTCAATTAATCAATTTTTCGGATCAATTAACTGCTTTTTCGGTTTGATTACTAGTGAACCATTTAAAATAATAAAAAAGTGTATCTTCTTAATCAAAATTTTCATTTTTTGTGTTTAATTGTTTTTTAGAAAATTAAATTTTTGTTCAATTCTAATAACTGAACCCACTTTTTGCTAGAAAATAATAAAAATTTCGGTTTATCGGTTCAACCAAAATCTAAACCGTAACCAAACCGAAAATTAAAATCAGTTAATCGATTTTTTTGGATCAATTAACCGCTTTTTCGGTTTGATTACTAATGAACCATTTAAAATAATAAAAAAAAGTGTATCTTCTGAATCAAAATTTTCATTTTTTGTGTTTAATTTTTTTTTGGAAAATTAAATTTTTGTTCGATTCTAATAACCGAACCCACTTTTTGTTAGAAAATTTGTTCGGTTAACTAGTTTTTCTGTTGGCTTGTTTTTAATTTTTTGGTACTATTTTTTGTTTCGATTTTTTTTTTGGGCACACCCTTTGAACGCATATATTGCTCACTATGAAGATATAGCTATCATAATTTTGTAGAACAAAAAATCCTACTAATTACTAAACTGTTAAAGGATAGTGGGGTCTTTGGTTTATATGGCGTCCACTTGTAGAGCCTTCAAACGAAATGATTGCATAAGATAGTAACAATTGCTAAATCAACTGTAGATAGTGGCGAAACTAGGAATTTAGAGAAGGGGATCGGAAATAATAGTACACAATACAATATTTAACAATAGTCATAATTAAAATTGAAATTTAATAACTTAGAATTCAAATTGCCTACAAAGTAAACAACTTTAGAATTGAAATTGACAAATTAAACTCATAAATTATACTAAAAAAAGAAAATTAACCTACAAATTAAAGGATTAAGTAACAAATTGAACTATTGAGATCAATTAAAGTGTTATCTTTTGAAATATCT
>JACYFF010031954.1:7472850-7483421 GCA_017589665.1 Selenicereus undatus | reverse complement strand
CTAATGGTGCATACTCCTCACCAGCCTTTTTGGTATTTAATGAAGCAAAGAAACGAAGAGGAAAAGCTAGAATGATTATCAACTATAAAAAACTTAATCAGTTTACAAAAACAGACAACTATTTCTTACCTAATAAGGAAGTATTAATCAACCTTGTAAAAAACAAAAAATTCTTTTCGAAATTTGACTGCAAATCTGGATTCTAGCATATAAAAATGGAAGAAACTAGTATTAAATACACTGATTTTAGTACTCCTCAAGGCTTTTATGAATGGATTGTTATGCCTTTTGGACTAAAAAACGCACTAAGAATCTTTCAACGAATAATGGATGATGTATTCAAACATCTTAACAATTTTCTTATTGTTTATGTAGACGATATCTTAATCAGTTCAGACACTCTTGAAGAACACCGTGAACACCTCAATACATTTTTAGAAACAACAATTAGAGAAGGAATTTGTCTTAGTGAGAAAAAAGCTACTATTGAAAAAGAAAAAATTGAATTTTTAGGCTTTGAAGTTGGCATTAATGGAATCAGTCTACAACCACATATCTCTAGAAAAATCATGGAATATCCAGACCAATTAAGAACAAAGAAACAAATTCAAGGTTTCTTAGGACTATTAAACTATGCTAGTTCTTATATACCAGACTTAGTCAAGAAGAAAAAAGAACTGCAAAGTCTACTCCGAAAAAACAATACTCTTGGTTGGACAGAAAAGCATGCTGAAATCGTTAAAAAACTAAAGGCAGAATGTCAACAACTTCCCAGTCTTAGACTCCCTGAATCTGAAGATAATTTAATTCTACAAACAGACGCATCTGACAAGACGTGGGCAGCAGTTTTAAAAACAGACTTAAATGAAATTTGTGGTTATCATAGTGGAACTTTTTCTGAAAGAGAAGAAAATTACAATACTATGGAAAAGGAACTCTTAGCAATTATTAGAGGAATTATCAAATGGAGACTCTTTTTATTACCTAAGCCATTTAAAGTTTTAACAGATAACCAAGCAGCAACTACTTTTGTAAAATAAGCTTTAGACAATGGACCTCACATGCGTAAATTATATCGATGGCAATTATTTTTATCCCAATTTAATGCGGTTTACGAGCATGTTGCAGGAAAAAACAATTTTATTGCAGATTATTTAACAAGAGAACATGAGTTCAACGGACAAAGGAAAAGCTCCGATGGAACAAGTCGACAGTACCCAGTTAATTCAGAACTTTGAGGACATTCTTATTAATGTGAATGAATATTGTGAAGCTGTGAATGAAAAAATTGAAGTTATTGAGGAAATCGTTGTAGATCTTAGAGCCGATCTTGGAAAAGCTCGAGAAAAGCTCGAGACCTAACAACATATTTCCACCATACTATTGAACAGCTCAAAATGAACTCTTCAAAGATGGATTTGAAAAAAGTCCAATCTGAACTCTCTGAACTCTCATTTCGACCCAATCAGGGAAAAACTTCACACCCCCTCTCTGAAGAAGAGAAAAAGAAGCAACAATTAAAAGCTAAGCTATTAGCTGCAAGACCAGTTAATCCCAATACTGGCATCCGAACTATCGATCTCTCGGACTCTTTTTACAAAAACTTTTATGAAGTGACTGTTCTCGCTTATCAGAAGATCTCCGGATTACCTGAACTCTATTACAATCCCAGAGACTCTTTATTCCCAAGGATTCTTGCATTTTCAAAAGCAAGTCTTGATTTGGTATTTGAACTCTTTACCTATGGTTACTTAAACTATTGCTATCCCAGTTTAAGTCTCATTGAACTCCAACATTTTTCAGCCAACATTAAACATGCCATCAAGCAATTCAGCAAAGGATATATATGCCTTCACTTTTTTACCATCTCTCCTGAGAAAGATGCTGAAACAATTTACCCCACTGTCCATTTAATTGAAATTTCCCACATTACAAAAACTGGAACAACCACACAACTACCTACTATTGCTACAGAAAAGAAGAAACATTATAAATTTCCTCATTTTGATCAATGATGGATTTACTATCGAAGATCTACAGGTGCTTTAGCTGTTAAATGCCAATGTGAGCGTTTAATGACTAACGGAGCACGAACTCTATACTCTGAAGACAATCTCATTCTTGTGACTACTGAAGCAGCTGAAAGCATTTCAGTGGATGAACAACTTTTTGACTTTAGCTATGCACTAGAGTCCAAGAAATTTCTAGGCAGTCAAGCTATACGCACCAAATTCACTGAATTCTATAAAGTTGAACAAGACAAGGAAAAGAGAAAGATTCTTTAAAAGCACTGTCAACATATGAAGACACAAGGGGCCACAGCTTTATCAACTTTTAGCTTTGCCGACACTACACGACGACAAAGATAAAGCAAACTTTATCAAGAACAGTGAAACCTTATCTGTAAAGCATATCTTTTTAGCTTGAAATCTTATCTCTTTAGATTCTCATGATGTAAGCGCTTATGTCACAGCGCACCCCTTTTCCCTTATAAATAGATAGCCGATTTCAGTAGAAGGCATCGGCATTTGTAAGAAGAAAATTCTCTCTGTAAGAAATTTCTCTGAAAATGTTCTAATTTCCTCCCTTTAGGGGAAGAAGAACAATTATCAATGGAATAAAAGAGCAATATTTCCTCAAAACTTTGTATCTATAGTTCTGATATTACAACTTTGATTAAAGAAACAGTATTTGAAAGAGAAGGAGGATGTCTGAACGAGTAGGTAAGCCTCGCGTCAGGGTGGAGTAAGACGAGCACGAAGGAGTAAGACAGGTCCAACTCTTGAAGGTATAATTTCTTTGATTCAATTTTGTTTTAATAGAATTATATGATATTTAGTTTGAAGTTTCATTTGATAATTTAGTATCCGAGTACCATTTTTAAAGACTTGACTGACCCTTTTAGTGTGAATCACTTAACTAATTCGACAAACGGTTTTACCGCTTTTCCCATAAAAACCACTCGTCTCCCCTCTCAAATAGTATCAGAGCCTGACCTCTAAAACAAAGGTGAACAGCAGTAGTAATATGTTTAAAAACAAATTACAATCTAACTCTAAGATGAAAAAAGATAGAAATTATTTAGCAGGACAAGGTTTTAATTTACCTGAACTAAAACATTATACACAAGATAAAGCTTGGGACTATTTAAGATCTTTTGATTTAACTCCCAAAAGCATTAGACAAAATTTGCTTAATCACTACAAATATAGATTAAACTATTTAACAGTCTTATCTGAAAGAGTTCATCCCATAACAATAAATTTATTAAACGATAACATTTCATTGTTAGAAAAAACTTTTGAATATACTATTTGGTATCAACCAAACATGAACCTCAACGGTCCACGAATAACATACGATGCTGATGAAGAAGAATAATTTAGAATCAACACTTAGAAATAATTTTGCAAACAAACAAAGGGCAAACTCGTAAACTCAACGAATAAAGCCAAAATTCTTTTGTCATAGAAGACCTATTACCCAACTCTATAACCAATATGTTAAGCATGCTTTTATGCTCCATTGAGGCCGCCATCATCAACTGCAAAAGCCGAAAATACATGTACACAAACATAGTGACTATGGAAAAGTCTACCATCTTTTGTAAATCTACCTAGAATATATTAAATTGTCTAAAACCAGTTAATCTGAGATTTGATTGATCCGAAATTAGTTAATTGGTTGTTCAATCCAAGAAAATTCTAAACTGTAATTGAAACGAAAATTTTAATTATTCAAAAATTTTGGCTCTATCAAAATCTGAACCGTAACAAAGCTGAAAAAGTCAATTAATCGATTTTTCGGATCAATTAATTGCTTTTTCGATTCACTTACCAGTGAACCGTTTTAAATAACAAAAAGGTGTATTTTCTTAACCAAAATTTTCGTTTCTTATGTTTAATTTTTTTTGAAGAAAATTAAATTTTCTTTATGATTCGGTTAATTGAACTGACTTTTTGTTAACGAATTTGTTTAGTTAACTTATTTTTCGATTGACTTTTTTTTAATTTCTTGGTACTGTTTTCAGTTTTGATTTTTTTACACACCCCTTGAATGCATGTATTTCTCACAATGAAGATATAGGTACCATAATTTTGTTGAGCAAAAAATCCTATCAATTAGCTAAATTATTAAAGGATAGGTGTGGCCCTCGATCGGTTTGTACGGAGTCCACTTGTAGGGCCCTCAAGCGACATGATTCCATATCATAGTACTACTTTTTTCGTGTTATTAAATTAATTGTAGCTATTTTATGATGTGATTGATTTTGAATAATTGAAGAGAAAGAGGGGGTAAAGTTGGTGTATTTGGAAAAAAAAAAAAAAACACATTGCAAAAACGCAATTGGCAAGAGTCCTTGTCCCCATCTTCTCCCAATCTTCATCTTCCTCTTCTGTATTTGATCTATTGCAATAATTTCTTGGGGCCGAGATGTTGATTTTTCAAACATTATGATCATGTGCTTTTCTTCCTATTTGCTTTGGTATTATTTTTATTTTTTTATTAGTAAGTGTCTCTCTAATTGTGAGTTATTATTCTCTCTAGTTGTGAGAGTGTTATTTTGGTTTTGATTTTAGTTGTTTGGTGTGGTTGGTTCCTTGATTTTCATAGGATGAATTATGTTTTTTTACTGCAAAGTACAGTTCAATTGGCATTGACACTTCAATTATGATTTTTCAAGTGGGAAGAGTATTTTGTTGAATAAAACTTCACTAGATCAGCATTCCCTCATTAGCAAAAAATCACAATAGATCTGTGGATCTACTCTCTAAGCTCTACCAAAAACAATAATTTGAGTAGAAAGATGAGCGACTATTATGTAAGTTGGTTTTTTTTTTGAGAAGAATTTTTTATTTTGATTTGAAAAATTATTTCCGCTTTCGTTGATCGGACTTTGTAAGTGCCGTTTGGTAAGTTATTGATTATTAATGATTTTTTTCCTTCATGCTGAAAAATACAAACAAAAGAATGAAGAGAAAGTCTCTCCTTGAAAGTTTTCCCAACTCCCCGACTTAAAAAAAAAAAAGTTTTCAAAACTCCTCACAAGTGTCAGTATATGAATTAAGGCATCGTTGTAAGAGCATTCCCAACCAGTGGAACTCATTTCAGAACTCTGGCATGCCACGTCAACAGAAGTTCCACAGTTCTGGAACTTACATTTCTTCATTCTCCCAGCCAGGGGAACTCATTTCAAAACAAATGATATAACATTTGTTGATGGAGTCCACTACTAAACATAATTTATTTGTTTTATGTTGTAAAATTTGTTTTTGCATAATTAATTTTGTATAAGTTAAAAATAATTTGTATTTTCCGAACGAAAGAATATGTTTTTGTCTTCCCGGAAATTCGACTAATTTATTTTAAAGTCTCCTAAAATTGGTGACTTAATTTATATTGGTTGAACGAATACAAAGCATATGGAATATAATGTAGAATTGAATTGATATAAACGCAAATAATTTTTCCTACATTTAAGAAAATTATAACTCGAGTGTTTGAAATTTAAAATACTAATTTAGAATACAACATCGGTGAATGGCGAATAACCCTTGACACCTATGGTTGTGAGCTTTGTCGCGCCCTATGTTGATTCCATATTTCCTCGACAAGGTCTGATTGGAGACGTGCATCTAGTGCTGGGTCATGAATTTCTGCGACTCTACGGAGGTAGGCAGCATAGCAAGGATGATGGTCCCGTTGGACATTTGCTTGCGGGGTGTTGTCCTCCACATCATCGTAGTCGAAAGCAAAGTCAAACGAATCTCATTCATCTTCGACGATCATGTTATGGAGTACAACACATGCTTTCATTATCAAATCCAACTCAGCTTTGTCCATGTTTCACGCAGGACCCTGAATGATAGCGAAGTGGCTTGTAGAACCCCAAACGCTCGTTCCACATCCTTCCTAACAGACTCCTAACGTTCGGAGAACAATCTTGCCTTTGTTCCTTGGGGAAGAGGGTTAGTCTTCACGAATGTTGGCCATTTTGGATAAATACCATCAGACAAAAAGTATCCAATATTGTACTCACGACCGTTCATGACGTACTCACTTTTTGGAGCCCGATCCTCATATACCTCTTGGAAAACATCTGATCGGTGAAGAACATTTAAGTCGTTGAGGCTACCAAGACACCCAAAGAAGGCATGCCATATCCAAAGGTCATACGAAGCAACAACTTCAAGAATTAAGGTGAGGACTCTATAAATCCCTTTTGCGAACATTCCTTTCCAAGCCGACGGACAGTTCTTTCACTCCTAATGCATATAATCTATACTCCCTAACATGCCGAGGAAATCACGGGTCTTGGCAACTTGCAATAGTCGATCAACATTAGCTTGTGTTGGTTTTCTCAAATACTCCTCTCCAAACACTTGAATGACACCAGCAACAAAGCTCTTCATGCACTCCATTGTCGTGCTTTCTCCAATCTTCAAGTACTCATCGACACAATCTGCCAATATCCTATAGGCGAGTATGCGCATCGTTGCGGTACACTTGGTGAGCGGCGATAACCCACGCCGACCAACACCATCGTGCCTCAACCAGAAATACTCAAATCGACTAGTGAGGGCGTCCACAATGCGGAGGAACAAGTGTTTCCGTATCCGAAATCTACGCTGAAAATGGGTGTTGTTGTAGATGGAGTTATATACAAAGTAGTCTCTGTGGAGGCGATTGTGTGCGTATTCTCAGTCCATCGGAATAAATCTTTTCTTCTTTTTTGGTCGTGTGGATGGTGAAGCTCTGTCCTCTTGTATAAGTTTCAAAGCTAGCTCAAATGACTTCAGTTGAGATTGATTGTCCAGTACGATTTCAAGTTTCGGTGAGTCGTCACTATGAAGCTAAGACCATCTGATGATTCTGTGGAAGATGAAGAAGATGAGTGATTCATTTTGCAATACCTGTGATAGAAGTTAGGCAAAGTAAGAGAGCATCGTAGTTAATGTTGAACATATTATTAAAATTGATCTCGTTGAAATTAAATTAAACATCGTAGCTAAAATCAAACATATTAGACCTAACATTATGGTGTAAAATTAAAGTTGGACTCCGAAAAAATAAAATTAAACATTTCATTCCACAACTAAAGCGGTTCAATTACAACAAACACTTTCGAAAAGAAAGAACAACAAAAGCACAAGGTAAACAACATATTATTCATAAGACATGGATGTCAACCTAAAGAAGGGCTAGCACTAGATGAGGACCATGTTTGGCGATAATGACTCCTAATTTCTTCCTGAAGTGGACCACATCGCGCTTGATCCTCCGGGCACATCTTAGCATTATCCATTCTCAATATCTTGTCCTCATACTTCATCCGTTGGAAGCGCTGATGGTCGTCTCTTAGTTCAACAGCTGTCTTAGCTGCTTCTGCCTTGACCTTAGCAGCCTCCACCTTCTTCTCTTGGGCGATGACATATCTTTCCCACATGGTGCTGTTTTTGACATTTGTTGTCCCCAAGGTCGATAGCTCCTTGGTGACAACGTCAAGCACCGAGTCATGCGCTCTTTCTTTCGCCTTTCTTTTGGCGGCTTTTCTTCCTATGGGGCGGATCAGTCCACAAACTTTCTCTGTTGCTGTATCTTCAGTAGCAGGAGTTATTGGTGTGCCGGGGGTGCTGGATGTGCCAGATGTGTCACTCTCAGTGTACCCGCCCACCTCGTTGATCCTCAAGCGTTTAGTGGCGACATTTGTAGATTGATCGCAATTGACTTCCTATTTCGGTTGATCCTTTAGTAGCACCCACCAATGCATCAAACCGAATGGTTTGCCCACCATATCAACGTATAGATCTTGGGCTTTATGCATATTATTCTCATCATTTGCCCCACTTGGGTTCGATCGATAAGCCTGACCCACAAGCGGTCCATTTGGACACAAGTGGAGCCGCTCGGTTCCAACGGGCATTGCAAACTTTTGGCGCTCGCTTCGTAGCTCCATTGAGAGCGTGTTGGTTGTAGGCACTTACGATCTTTGTCCAGAACCCCATTTTCTTTTGGTCAGCCCCACCAAGGGGGTTAGTGCTGACATTGATCAATGATATGACCAAGCGGCGATCTTCTTCCAATGTCCACTAGGGAGTCACGCCGACACTCTTATTGTGGGTGGGGTTGGGTGGAGGACGGGGTGTTGATAAGGTTGTATTATTAGGTGGGATTAGCTGATAAGAAGGGGGCATTGAACCGTAGTTGAAGTTTGGAATTGGGGGAACATTCTGGCTTTAGAGGGGAAAGTTTGGTGGTGGTTGAGGATAGTGCGTATGTGGGTATTGTTGAGGGTATTATGGATGGTATTGCCAATTAGGAGGGTTTGGGACAATATTCATGTTGTTCGCGGCATCCCATTGTGAATTATCCCCAGTTAGTAAGTTCATGAAAGATTGTGCGTGATTAGGATCCATTTTAAAGTGAACACCTACCAATTTATTTAAAAAAAAAACATTCATACACTTGGTTTCTCACATATTTTACAAAACAACATAAAATATTTTAAATTCTAATTTGTAAACATTTCAATTCTAATTTCTAAACATGCTAACTTTTACACATTTCTAATCACACACATAATTTCTAACATATTTTCAAAACTAGCAAACCATATTAATTTCTAAACATTTGAATTGTAATTTCCATACATGCTTACTTTTACTCATTTCTAATCACACTCATAATTTGTAACATACTTTCAATGATAACAAACCATATTAATTTTTGTAATTAAGCACTTCAAATTCTAACTAGCAAATACCTAAATTTTAATTTCTACACATTTCAACTCTAATTTCTAAACATGATCATGCTTACTTTTACATCAATCTTATCAATTACAAATTAATCACACCAAATTTTCTTACATATTTCTTACCCTATCATTTTTTGTTTCTTTAAAAAATAAAACATTCACACATTCAACTTCTAACATATTGTAAACAACAACAAAATTAATTTCTCAAATCAAGCATTTAATAAATTGTAAGTAACAAATATTTCAATTCTTATCCTACCAATATTTTTTTACAAAAAAAAAAACATTTTATACACTAATTTTCTATCATGTTGTAAAGAAGAACAAAAAATATTAAATTTAGTAATCATGCATTTAAAATCTAACTATTGAAATTCTAATTTCTAAACATACCAACTTTAAGTACATATTGAACTACTTCATATTCTAACATATTCTTACATATTTGTTACCAACCAAATTTTTTTTAAAAAAAAAAATTAGCACACACTTCATTTGTAATAACATATTTTTAAAAAGAGCAAACCATATTAATTTTTAAACATTTGAATTGTAATTTCCAAACATGCTTACTTTTACTCATTTCTAATCACACTCATAATTTGTAACATATTTTCAATGATAACAAAACATATTAATTTTTGTAATTAAGCACTTCAAATTAATTTCTAAAATCAAGCATTTAATAAATTTCTAACATATTGTAAACAACAACAAAATTAATTGCAAAAATCAAGCGTTTAATAAATTGTAAGTAACAAATATTTAATAAATTTCTAAAACCAAGCATTCAACAAAAACTTTGAATTACTTACAATTGCCTTCACTTCACTTTAGTCTTCAACTTAATGAAAAACTCCAAAATATGTCTACAAAATTCCACAAAACAAAATATATTAGTTGCAATATCAAAGTAAAATTATTTATACAAAACTTAAACCAACAACATAACAAGTATTATTACTTATCCAAATTTGGGCCTCTTTCAACTTCAATTTCTTCCAAATTTCATAAAACTCAAAATTACAACAGTAATTGCAAAATCAGATTTGAGAGTGAGAGTGAAAGATAGATGAATTTTTGCACAAATGTTGGATGTATTTATAAAGAACAAAATCTCACACAAAAAAAATTTTTAATTGGCTAAATAGCCGTTGGACATCAAACCCCAGGTCCAACGGCTATTTTGGCCCACTTCCCAAGCCCAGGAGCCCGTTCCCAGCTTTTTCTTTTTCTTTTTTTAATTTTCCATCAAAATGTGTAGCTTCACTTGCAACGACCACACCAAACGCTGCGTTTCACCCAGCTACAAGACAAAAAAAAAAAAATAGAACGCGAGGCAACACGCTTGGTCAGTCTGCCATGCATGTACTTGCCCCGTGCCCCACACTGCGGCAGCCCCCACGAAACGCGTGTGACATGCGGGGCCCACCTTCTGCCTCTCGTTCCACCCGCTACTAGTGCTCTAAGTTAGTTGGTCCTGTTTTAAAACTAAACCTGCCAATTTAAGGACCTTCAATTATTAGAAAACAAAATTTAAGTCCAGCCAATGACACTAAGCCAAATGTCACTCCGGCAATAATATAATAGATATTATATATTTTCTTATTATTTGTTTGCTAATTTGGGCAAAATAATTTCAACTCTATCCGGTTTATTTTGAGAATCTAGGATATTCATTTAGAATCGTGTAATCTTGGTGGTCAATTACCACCAAAGAGTTTGAACCAGTCCCTCTGCAGTATCGTTTTTATGGTAGCTAGTGGTTCTCCAATACTATGGCCCCTGTTTTTTTCTACGATTTGGAGGA
>JACYFF010031954.1:7436488-7468543 GCA_017589665.1 Selenicereus undatus | reverse complement strand
TGTAAATTATCACACATTAATTACATTGTCATTATTTTAACCTAATTCAACCCACCCCATAAAAAATATACCAATTTCAACCAACATCAACCTACTTCAAGCTATTTCAATCCACCTCAAAAAAAAAAAAAAATCAACTTCAACCTACCTGAATCACCTCAACCTACCTCAAGCTACTTCAACCTACTTCACCCTTTTACCCACAAAAAGAATAGGCCCTTAATGTTGCTTTTTTTTGTTTTATTATTTGGTACCGATGATTTATGTTACTACAACCAATGGTTTTAGTAAATGGTAGCTAATTGTAACATTCTACGGTTTCAGCACAATTTATGTATCAACTTCAAAATATGAAAAATCACAAAGAACAAATGTAATAGTAGACTGCCATACGTTTTTTGTTTGGGGTATATTATTATTACATATCAAGTTCCGCTAGTATAAAAGTACAAAACGTACGGAACGTTTGTAAAAAAAAAGCGAGACGACATGTCTGTTCAAAATAAAGTACCAAAGTATGTATCATATGATTTTTTTGGGTAGCGTATATTAGTCATGATGTTAATAAATGGACACTCCTGTTATAAATATCTAGACACTCCTTTTGTAAACGTTTGTTCAAAATAAAGTACCAAAGTATGTCCTTTTTTTTTTAATATCTGGATTCCTCCACGAAATACACCACACCATTGGGTATATAGTTATCTAGCTCCATGACATAAGTGTCGCTCTTTATCTTGAGTTCATACCAAATTAAAAATATGTATTTTATTTTTTATATTTAAATTAAATCACTTTAAATGCTAGTATCATTTTTATGTATAATTTCATTACTGCTTATTAACTTTCTTTAAATCATTTATTTCTTTTTGTAATCCATTCCTTTGCTATATGGATGGTTACTTTTCTAAATTAAATTAGAGTTCCATTACATTTAACTTTGTCATTAAATGAGAAGATATCAAATGAGACTCTTAGTCTCTTACCATGTGTCTCGGGTTGATAATTCACTCAAACTCTATCTCGTGCGGAGCTAGTAAACTCACTCGAAACCCTTCCTTGATTTGCTATACACTACTAGAAATGTTGCATCTACCCATACTTAAATTTGCGTCCTTCTACACTTATATCTATGGCATGGCATATTCGCCACACTTAAGGTAAGCGTGCATAAGGTATCAGTCTGGAAAAATTCGCCACGGTTATCGTGCAGTACCCACGCGTATATCTATGGAAGACTCTGTCATCTACCATGGTTATAGATGTAGGTAGGTTACCCTTGCTTGTATAAGTGGGCAAAGTATACTTTGAGAGACAAATTGTTTTGACCACTCCCTCGTTTATAAGTGTGCTTTTATGCATTTGATAACTAACTTTCAAATGCTGTAAGTGGATAACTAATTTTGGCAAGAAAAATTTTATGTAAAAGAAATAAAAAATCATTGTATTAAAAAATGCAAATATGTTATATTCACTAATGTACTATAATTATATATATATATGTGTGTGTGTGTTTGTGTGTGTGTGTGTGTGTCTATATATATATATATATATATATATATATATATATATATATATATATATATGGAGAGAGAGAGAGAGAGTGAGAAAATATATATTTGATCATAATGTAAATGATACAAAAAGTATGGCAACTTTATAACTATAAATAAATTGTTATCAATTGAGTTCCAAAATAACTAGTGTTCAACCTCATAATGAAAAGTACAAAATTCAATTCAACATGCTTATAAAGTATGCGCCAACTACTTAAAAGTTGAGTTTGTTTTAAATACACACATATAAATTGAAAAAAAAAAAACAGAACAAATGAGATGATATAGAGCTCCATTACTTTACGTGAACACTTCATGAGCCCAAACTTTATATCCGATGCTGTGACATGTTGCCTTTGGTTTCAGCCTAAAATCACCCAACCCATGCATTAGAGTTAAGTATAACAAACAACGCTACTAATAGAAAGAAACTTCTAAAAAGATTGCAAGTTAGCCTCCATAACTAGGTGCTCCCGCTCTAAAAACATTATGTAATATCGTTACGTTTAGGTTTATCTTTTTAGTAAATTCACTGATTTTGAAAAAAATTCGGAGAGTTCCGCGTCAAACTTGGCTATTTTTTTTTACAACATGTCATAAATTCAATAAGAAGCTATTCACAATCTCAACGGCTACAAGCCGGAGGGAATCAACTCAACAAGCCATATGCCTGGAGTATCCAACACAAATCCAATCCAGTGCCATGAATAAATCCAGAAATCAAAGAAGCCAACATACGACATTTCAATGTACAACGCAAATCAAACAACGCATTACCATAAAGAAATGTAATTTAAAACTTTTAAACTAAACTCACAATCTTCACATTTTGCAGTCTTTCAAGCAACACCTTGTCAACCATATGGGGGATAGTTTTGTAATCGCATGTGTTCAATACCTATTATAATTATGTTTGATTTGTCAACATGTGATTGAAGCTATCATATTAAAATTGACAAGACATGAAAGATAAGACAATATTTACTATGCCCGCAAAATAACAAAGCTTCAAAACCTTCTTTTCACCACAAGCGTAATTTCTAACGGAATCAGGATTCTTTTTTAGCATGTTTTCGATTATCTTCGTCACTTCATCATAAGTCAACTAGCAAAATGTGTATGTATTTATAAGGATTTGCATAGAACATGAAGGACGTAGAATATTAAAAAAAAAGACATACTAGAGACACCACATTTGACTTTGGTCGTTTGAAATTTCCTTGCTCAGTGAACTTGTTGTTCATTCCCATGATGGTTCTCTGGCAAAGAAAATAAATAAATAAAGACTTGATAATCATATACACAACTAATATATCATTTAGAACGACAAACGTCATATTTTAAAAATACCTTTTGATTTGAAGTGCCAGCTAAAGTAGGAGTCTCTCTACTTGGAGTAGGTCTACCATCACTATTAACAGGTTGCTCACAAGCAGAAGTCCCTCCACCAGGAGTATGATGTCCCATTTTTTGGGGATGATTTGATGGTTTCGAAAAATATTATGGGATAAAAATTGCGAAAAAGTTATTATTATACAATAAAGAATGTGTTAAAATATATAATTTGTACATACCTGAATATTTTTTGGTGGTTTTTGTTGTTTATTGGGCTCTACAATGATATGCTTTAACGAACTTGGCCCTCTTTGAATATCATTCACTACATACCCATTAAAAACAATTTATTGATAGACACTATAATGTAACTAAGGCAATAGACCTTCTACTTCTAAAAAAAATACACTATTACATTTCTACCTAACGCATGTGAGACTAAAAGGGCATCTCCAAACATGCGTGAATTGTGGCTTCTTTGATCATATGGCATATCATTGACCAAGTTTTGTGGTGAACCAGTACTCTACGCATAATTCATGTGTATTAGACAATAAATAAGCAAAACTTGTCAAATTAAACACATATTTTGAAGTGTTACGTACTGATTCAGGTTGAGAGTTTGTACCTTGGGAAGCAACTTTAGTAGTCCAGACATCAATTTGATTATGCATGGTCAACATTTTGTTAAGAACTTTCACTAATAACTTAGATTCATTCTTCTGATGCTAAGCACACAAGTCCTTTGTAGTCACGCCACTACCGAACCCAATAAGCTTTCCATAACTTTCATCACCCATTTGCTTACGGTAGACACTTTTCTCCACCTTTAAAGTTTCTTCTGAGAACTTAACTTCAGAAGATCCTGTTTTTTCTTTAATCATAGTCATCGCCGATTCCTTGCAAAGAAAACAAAATGGAAAGTTTAGATCATATATAAATTACTACAATAAGATAAAATAAATTGGTCAATGTCATTGAAAAAATAAATGTTAAAAAAATGAAGGAGTGATGGCTAAAAGTGCCCCTCATATTACTACAAAATTTTGAACAATTCTTTTCAGCTTGTTCAACTAGCCTTCTATATTCGACGTCTTCAATGTGTTCTTCCTCATTCAGTACATCATTAGAATCAGATTCATCATCAAATCTAACATACTTCCCAATTATAAAATCGTCAATGTCAAATGCATTATTATCAATGTCATTTTGAATGCATCCTTGCTTATGTACCCCAAAAATATCCTTCAACATTCCTATAGTATCAATATGACCCAACAAATTAGGCTCAACATTAGTGTCACTATGGCCTCCACTACGGGGTTCGGAAACAGACGACTTGAGAATTAATTCACCATGATGCGCCCATTCTTTGTGGCTTGGCAGGAATCCATTGAACATAAGATGATGTGTTAAAACATATTTGGTAAACCAACATTTCCTTCCAAGCTTGCATCGATTACGTGGACAAACTATCATGCTACTACCGTCGACATCGGTAAAAGCAAAATCTAGAAACTTTTAAATTCCACTTATGTATTGCGCAGATCTCCTATCCTTATCAATCCAACTTTTGTCCATTTTTGTCATTAGAAGTAAGAAAAAAAATAATTGTTTCAATTAGTAAGAAAGTATGCGTGTGTGTGTGTGTGTACACACATACACACACATTCCACTGGAAGAAAACAACGGGATCAAACCCCATCATAAGCAATCACCAAACCAACGAAGAACTCGAACCCCAAAAAGAATTACGATTGACAAGTTTTTAGATTGAAATTTCAAAAAAAAAATAAATTATTGGGTGGTTAATAGGTTCTTTAAATACATATCTCTCTCTAAACTTCCACTTATCATCCACATGTAAATACCTGGATCGCCGAATTCATTGGTGAATACAGAACAAAAAAAAGATTACTGACAAGCAAGTGCTTTTATTTGGCCCAATACTTAGCTATTAAATCAGCTAGGAGGGTAGTTGAAAATCCAACAACAACAACAACAACAACAACAACAACAAACTCCCAGTGTGGGTCCTGCTTTCACGGGGTCTGGGGAGATCCAGCTGTAGGCAACCTTACCTCTACTGGTATTGCTACCCATAGAGAGGTTGATTCTATAAGACCCACAAAAATAGTTTTGTAAAAAATGTTTATAGAGAAAACGATTGCAAAACCATTTAGCAAGTACGAGAAAGAGGAAGAGAAAAGGTTCCGGATAGCCAATAAAGAGGGAGCAGAGACATACCTTAACCAACCAGGGGCGCTAGAAGCCTTCACATCCCAAACAAGCACAAGCATGATCTGCAGACAAGCACACCAAAACCCGCCCCACCCCACCGAAGCTACAGCCACCTACGGAGCCGGTCCCCTACACTCAGAGACCTTAATCCTATCCCGCCACTTCATCCTATCCTGAGCCATGTCCTCCGTCAGACCAGCAACTCTCAGGTCCTCTCTAATCACTTCCTCTAGGCTCTTCTTCGGTCTGTCCCTCCCTCTCTTACCACCGGGGACGATCATCTCACACTTCCGCACTGGGGCGACCACACTTCTCATCTTAACGTGGCCGAACCATCTAAGTCTCGATTCCCTCATCTTCTCCTCTATGGGGGCAACTTCGGCTAAGCCCCTGAGTACGTCATTCCTAATGCTGTCCAATCTCGTAAAACCACACATCCACCTGACCAATCTCATCTCCGCCACCAACAACCTTTGGACCTGCATCTTTTTTAGAGGCCAACACTCCGATCCATAAAGAACAACCGGTCTAACTACCCTCCGATAGACTTTGCCTTTCAATCCTAGCGGCACTTTCTTGTCACACAACACCCCTGACACTGACTTCCACTTTTGCTAACCCACTCTTATCCGCTGGCTAATATCCTTGTCAATGTCCCCGTTCTGCTGGATGATCGAACCCAAATACTTAAATTTTGCGACCTTTGGAATCACCTTCCCATCCAGTAGGATGTCTCCATCCTCTTCTATCCTTCCACTGAAACTACAATGGAGGTATTCCGTTTTGGATCTACTTAACCAGAAACCCCTAACTTCCAGTGTATGCCTCCAATTCTCCAGCCTGTCACTCACCCCCTGCCTGGTCACATCTATAAGAACGATATCATCTGCAAATAACATACACCAAGGCACACCGTCTTGGATTCCTCTAGTTAGTTCATCCAAAACTAATGCGAAAAGAAACGGGCTTAAAGCGGAGCCCTGATGCAGACCCATACTGACGGCGAAGTCAGTGGAGACCCCTCCCGGTGTCCTAACACGCGTCCGCCCTCCCTCGTACATATCCTTGATCACATGGATGTATGCGGGCGCCACCCTTTTCTCTTCCAGACATCTCCACAATACCTCCCTCGGGACTTTATCATACGCTTTCTCCAGGTCAATGAACACCATATGGAGATCCACCTTTCTATCCCTGAACAAGCCCATGAGCCCTCTGAGGAAGTAGATCGCCTCAATGGTCGACCTACCTGGCATAAAACCAAATTGATTATCTGACACCTCCACAACCTCTCGTAGCCTTCTCTCAATCACCCTCTCCCAAAGCTTCATAGTGTGACTGAGCAGCTTGATGCCCCTAAAGTTATTACAACATTGGATATCCCCTTTGTTTTTGTACAAAGGGATGACTGCGCTGGCCCTCCACTCTCTAGGCATCTTGGCGGTCCTAAAGATAACATTAAACAGCTCTGTAAGCCACTCTAGACCTACCTCCCCCATAAACTTCCAAAACTCCACCGGTATCTGGTCCGGGGCCCACTGCCTTTCCATTCGCCATCTTCTTCAAGGCCTCCCTAATCTCCTCCTTTGTTATATGATCGCCCGCACTCTGATCACTACCCTGTTCGCCCCTACTATGGTCCTCTCGCACCCCTTCCCCATTTAGGAGTTTAACAAAGAACCTTTGCCATCGCTGCTTAATCTCAACATCCTCAGTCAACACCTTACCCTTTTCATCCTTGATGCACCTTACCACTCCCAAATCTCTAGTCCTCCTTTCCCGCGCCCTAGCCAGTTTAAGAACCTCCTTCTCCCCTTCCTTCGTCCCCAATCTATGGTACAATCTTTCAAACGCCTGGCTCTTTGCTGTGGCCACAACCTTTCTGGCTACCTTCTTGGCCACCTTGTAGTTGAAAATCCAAAAGGGTGAGAATTGTTGGAGAGTTGTGCATAAAATAGGTCCTTAGAGGCTTACTGAGTTATTGCATATCATTCAAACTGACATATTTCAATCATACCCATTACTGCGTTGGTGCTATATACTTAAATTTGCACTTTAATGTTATATTTGTTCTATTCATATAGGGTTTGTTGATTGACAGTTTGCTGAGGGCTTGTGAAGCATCATGTCATTTGAGAAATGTACAGTACAACTAAGAAGTACATTGAACAAGTTTGTCGTGATAAGAATTAGTTAAGAAAACTTTCATATGATCAGGTCAAAATATAGACCACAAATGAATCACTTGATTCAGCGTTTAGATGTATCCTACTTGCATAATACATGTTATGGTTCTTTTCCTTTGTTTATGAGTAAGTGGCCCTTTTATTTGAATTCAATCATAGGGCCAAGCTGAGGGTTAGATTACTTAGAAGTATGGGATGCGGCATAATAGGCTTATACTGTTGGCATCCTACAAATTTTTCTTCTGTCCTAAGAATTGAATCCTAGGGTGGTGCACTTGAACAAACCACCTAAGTCAGTTTCAACCATTCGAATCAGGGCATGTTCGTTTTTAATGTGTTGAACGTCCAATCTGCTCGAACCTATTCCAACCCCCTCTAAAAAATGCTCTTGGTCTACTACAACCTCCTAACTCCTTCCAAATGCTGAAAACAAATAGGTCCTATATACCCTCCACAAGGCATGTAACAAGGTATGCTTTACCATATTGAGACTAATGAAAGCACTAGTGAATTCAAGGCAATAAACAACTGAGGCGGTATGAAAAGAAGATTTAATTTAACCCCAGCATAGACATCGGCTTCTTTCAAAATGGTGAACAAAAAGGCAGCAGAACATGTACTGTTTTCGACGTGCGCCCTTGGTAACTACAAGGCTAATTTAACTCAGAAATCAGATGAATCACAGTATCAGACTCAAGATTCAAGAAAGAGCTCCTAATATGCTACAAGAGTTTATCTAAGAGCCAAATTGGGCGTAATTTGCCAAGGAAATGAAAGAGAGTTTCATTATCAATGATGAAGCATATAGCATTCAGTCACTTATTCACAAAAATCACTGCAAAGAAAACATAATTAACAGAAGGGCACCAGGGATTTACATTCAACATCCAACACTATATATTAATTGCAATAATTTATCCAGATGGGAGGCTTAGACATCAACTCCTTCCAAAATGTTGAACCACAAAAATGAGGCATAGAAAATTCTTCTTTCTTTGACCTTTTTTTTTCCCGTCTTTTCACTATTTCCCAGGCAGCCTGAAGATGGTTGTTGCCCTTTTAATTTAGCCTAAATAGCCAAAATAGGCTATTAAGCTTCCATATCTACTAGTTCAAAACTATAGAAACAATGGGATCAAACCCCATCATAAGAAATCACCAAACCAAAAGAAATCCCCAAAATTTGTAGGTATGAATCGTGATGAAAAGAAGAAATCTGGGCAATAGCTTCCATAAATTATTGCAATAGACTAGAAACATGGGCAATAGAAACTCAAACCTCTACGAGTCAGACGACGCACGTACCAAACACGACCCTGGAACAGAGCCGACACCGGAATCACCGTTAACTGGCGGGAGTAGAGGCGGAGACCGACGAAGCAGGGATGATGCCGGAACCCTCGCCGCTAAGCAGAAGCATCACCGACACCGCTGGAGGAATTCGATTGGGTGGCACAAGCAAACACGGGCATACGCAGTATAGGGTTTTGGTGAATGATAGTTGTGAGAGTGGGATGCGTGAAGATGATGAATAGGGACGACGACAGCAGAGAAGTGGACTGGGGGGGGGGGGGCTAACAACAACTCTAAGGTCCTTTTTAAAAAAAAAAAAAAATTTAATTCAATGTGGCTTTGGCGTGAAATGTAAATAAATTTTAAAAAATAAAAAAATGATTACCACACTTAATATCTATGCTAAGTGTATCCTATTTACGAGATACATGTCTTTAAGCTTAATATATGTGGCCATACCTTAATTACTTATTACCACTCTTATAAGAGTGGTTACATTTTCCTCACTTATTATGTGTGAGGATAGTTATAAGCGTTCATTTTTACTTATTTTATCACCACACTTAGCTATATGTGGTTAAATAAGAGTGGGATCATGACCTTTTTTTTTTGGTAGTGCTAGTAAGCCTTGATGATTGCTTAACTTAGACTTGAGAAGCTAAATAAGCACACACACACACATAAGAGAACTTAGGGAGAGAGAGAGAGAGAGTTTGGGAGAATGCTCCGTATTGCACTTGGAATGATTTCAGTGGCTTGATGTACAAATGAGCTCCCCTTGGGGGTATATACACATGCACCTCCTTAATGGATGGTAGAGATCTACTTGATCCTACAGTTAATATTACGCATCTAGAATGTTCTATACAAATATTTGAGGTACTACACACATGTAGAATAGTGTGGAGCATTCTAGAGTATCCTAGTACAACCTAAAAGGTTTCATAATTCTCCACAGGATCCTCATTCCTCTAAAAGGTTCTAGAACAATCTAGAAGACTCTAGAGTACCCTAGAAGGTTCTAGAATATTCTAGAATATTTTAGTGTATTCCAGAAGGTTCTAGAGCATTTTGGAGGATTCTAAAACTCTCCAAAAATTCGGCATGTGACATTCTCCCCCCCAATTAGGCAACGTCCTCTTTGTCTTCGAGTATTCGTATGCTTGGCCCTGGGGTTGCCTCCTCTCCAGCACATCGATCCTTTGCACGCTTGCGTCCCATCCTCGTGCTAGCCTGTTTCCTCCTTCTTGAAAGCTTCTTGGGCGGTGTCGCTGGCATGACACCTTAAGGCCCCTCATCCTTCTTGAGGGTGGATAAGTGGCCTACCTCCTTACTCTCCGTGAATTGAAGGGCAGGTAACACCCTTTTTTTCTCAACTTCCAGTCTCATGGGTATTGCATAGGCTCGCTCGTTGTCTATGATTAGCAGGGTGCTAGTATGGGAAACTATGATGACTTTTGCCTTATCGAGGAATTCCATTCGTAGATAGAAATTCCTATCATCAAGAGGAGCGACGGTTATGTCATCAACCTTAAATCTCCATGGTCCAACTTGGCTATCTGCACCTCGAGCAACTCCATGGATTGGAAGACTCTTTGCATTAGCTCCCTTCACATAGTCCTTCTCGTTTTTGTAAGGTGTGATGATCTCATCGGCGAATTTTTTTGTCATGTGCACGTTGTTCGCTCCCGTGTCTACTGTAACTTAGAGTTTCTTACCTCCAACTTCGGTCTCTGCATGCATGCGGCCACCGGCTTGTTCCTCCACCTTGGATTGAATGACACTTAGGAGCGATATCAAGGCAATTCTTGTTTTCTCTTCATGCATCTCCTCTTCCATCACAAGTACAACAAGTTTCCCATGCTTCGGGCACTCGAAAGCCTGATGAAGCCCATTGCAAAGGAAGCATGAGTATTTCTTTGGTGTCTCATCCTTCTTGTCCCTTCTTTGTCCTTGGATGATATTGGCTTGTCTTGCGTAGGAGACTTATTCTGGTCTTTGTGACTATCACTATCATCGTGGGTCTTTTCCTCATGGCTTTGAGGACTCCCTCTTAAACTCGATGACTGACTCAGCAGCAGCAATCACCGATACGAGGTCTTGCGCCCCTTGCCTCTTGAAGTCCAACTTGGCCCATCCTTTAAGGCTATCGATGAAACAAAAGAGAGCATCGTGTTCCCCCATGCTTGGAATTTCCAATTGAAGCTTGGCCCTAGTCTCGTATGTAGCATCTTTTGGATAGAATTGCTTCTTGAGTTCCCTCTTGAACCCATCCCATATGTTGATCGGATTAGATCCTCTTTGGACATCATCACACCTGCAGCGCCAGCAAACAAGTGCAACATCTTTACGAGAAAAAGTGGCATTGCTTACCTTTTGAGCATTATTCTCAATGCCCATTGCCCTGAAGTACACTTCGAGTCCCCAAAGGAAGTTGTCCATCTCCCTTGCGCTCCTAGCCCCGTGGAAGGCTGGAGGTCTTGATGCATTCCCCTTTGGAATGGTGCATACTTGGACGACTCCATTGTGGGCCACTGTTGCCATGCACACCTTGATTTGTGCATCCAAAACCTCGACCATTACTTTGTACACCTCGCAATCCTTGACCTCGACCTTGTAAGCTTAGAGTTCAGCATCCTTGGATGCGTGGAGGGCTTGGAGTTCCTTCTTGAAGTTGGCCACCACGGAGCTCTTAACCGCTTGCATCTCCCTACGAAGCTCATCCATGCATGTGCCCCATGGACTCAATTTCCTTGATGGATTTGTCCATGTCCTCGACCCTACCCATTAGGGCAGGCATGGAGTTGGTAAACTCTGCAAGCCTATCCTTCACAAGGACCATCAAATCCTTAGTCTTATCCTTACCCTTTTTACTGCCTTGATGAGGGTTGGCATCGGTCACACTTGAAGTCATGGTCTCCCAAACAACCTAGCTCTGATACCAACCATCATGGGTTGATAATTCACTTAGACTCTACCTTGTGTGGCACTAGTAAACTCACTCAGAACCCTTCCTCAGTTTGCTAGTAAGCTTTGGTGGTTGCTTAACTTAAACTTGAGAAGCTAAGTAAGCACACACATACTCAAGAGAACTTAGACAGAGAGATATAACAGGTAAGGGCTGGATGTATCCCCATCCCAATCCCAATCTCAAACAAGCATGACTGTGGAGGGATCTTCTTTACATGGGAGGAAAGATAGACTCGTAAGAGGGGTAGAGAGATTCAAAAACACTAGTTAAACGAGAATGATATAATTTGTGTTGTGAATATATCGATGTAATCTATATTTTTTCCTATTGACAATGGACTCATCCAATTTTGACTAGCTTGTGTTTTTTCCCCTTGTTGTAGGGAGGGATTTTCCGCTAATTTGTTGTGCTTCCTTCTTCTTCTTCTTTTTCCCAATTTGTGCACATATGCATTTAATGGCAACCAAGTGCTTCCATTCCCCAACGATTCGATGAATTGGATTAGGGGTAGCAGTTGCAAGGCATGATGGCGGGTTGAAAATTGGAGCAGTATGCCGAGTTCGAGCAAGATAGAGTCCACCTATGGCAGAGTGTCAAGTAGTCCTATAATTTCTATGTTATCAATTTTGGTCCTAAAATTTAAAGGGGTGATGTCAAATATCTTTTTTTAAAATAAAAATAAGGGATGTATTATATTAAATTCTCATCCATGTAGAAATACATCTCTTCCGATGTTCGGGTAGTGATATACTTCGAAACATCTTTAGTCCATAATCTTCTATCATGACTCCATGGTTGTTAATGAGTAAGCTCATGTACCAACCTATTACTCTCCCTCTTTACAAAGTCAAAAGAAACAAATTCAAATTGTTTGACCAGTTCTAATATATCACTAATAATAAGACTCAACGAGCTATCATTGATCACCTTATTTTGGAGTTTCTGGATAAGGGGAAGACAGTCCCTATCGACCACCGCATTAAGCAAGCCATGCTCCCTAGCAGTTTGAAGGCTCATTAAGCAAGCCTAGGCTTCTTCTATAGTCGCCCCCGCAAAGTTTGACCCTTGTTGGAACCCAGCTATGTATACGTTGCCATCATAGTCCCTAATTATGAATCCCGAAGTCCAACCTTCTTCTCCTACACTGCCACCATCAAGTTGACCTTTTGTAGCCCCGAGGGTGGCAGTCCCCACTGTGATAGATGGTTGCTCCTAGCCCCCTTTCACTCAGGTCTTCTTGTCTTTGTAGCTTCTCACAAAATTCATAGCCTTTTTCGCTAGCTTGGACGGGTTTCAATCGGGCTTTTTGAAAATGAATCGATTCCTCTCGTTCCAGCATTGCTAGACTACGACAACAAATAAACCCAATGCCTCTCTGTCCAGTGCCTCTACAACCAATTCTAAATAGTCACTCATAATCCCAAAATTCATCTTCCATGGCCACAGCTCAACAGATGAGCCCTCCCATATTTGACTTGCTAGCGAGCACAACAGTAGGGAGTGGACCCCCGTTTCCATATTGCACCCGCAAATGGCAGAACTCGCGTCAAAGGAATGAATTATCCTAGCAATATTGCTTCGGGTTGGCAAAAGTCCCTAACATAGTCTCCATGCGAAGACTTTGATTTCGGGTGGAACATTCAAATTCCACAAACATTTTCACACATCAGCTTTGTTGCCAGAAGAGCCTCACTTCTTAGAGCACGTCGACTTATCCTTAGATGATAGGCTGACTTAACCAAGAATGAGTCGTTCATAGCATAATGCCAAACTAGTTTGTCTATTAGCAAGGAAGGGCTAAGGAGGATGCTTAGTATCATCTCGACATAACATGAGAGAAAGGTTGCATGATAAGATCATCCCTCCGTTGGCCCTATTCATGATCGATCAAGTTGCTTACCATTGTCAGATTAGAGACCTCTAGTTTAGAGATGATAACATGAAAACAGCTTGGTCTCGGTAGCCTACAACTACTCTAGAAGTTCAATGAACTCCCATCACCTATTAGCCAACGGGACCCCTCCCGAATCAATTCTCGAGGGCTTAAGATACTCCACCACATAAAACTCGAATTAGCCCCTAGTGAGGCATCCAGAATGTTCCACTTCCTGTAATATCTTGCTTAAAGAAGTCTAGCCACAAGCGATATCTGATTCTTAGTCAAACAACACAATTGTTTGGCCAATAGTGCTTTATTAAATGCCTCCATTTCCCCGAATCCCATCCCTCATATCATTTTCTGTTTGCAAACAGTTTCACCCTTGACCCAATGGATCTTCCTGTCCTCTTCATTGTGACCCCACCAAAAGCGATTATTAGTTGCCTAAATCGTATGGCATAACTCAGCTGAAACTCTAAACACACTCATAGGAAAGGTAGGAATAGCTTGAGTCACAGCTTTTATCAACACATCCCAACCCGCCCAAGACAACAATCGATCCGTCCAACCTGATCATCTCTTCTTGATTCCATCCACTATAAAGAGAAAAGGGTTTTACCGAGACCTACCAATAAAGGTTGGGAGGCCCAAATATTTGTCATACGAGAGCACCTTCCTTATGTCCAGTAAGTGCAAAACTCTCACCCTTAATTCAGCTTTAACCCCCTTGCTAAATAATCCTTTCGTCTTGTTAAAGTTGATGGCTTGCCCCGAGGTAAGCTCATGTTCTTGAAGGATATCTTTGACATTAGTTGCTTGACCCTCCTGAGCCCTACAAAAAACAATAGTACCATCTGTGAAGAGGAGATGCATAATTGGTGGTGTTCCTTCACATATTTGATAGCCACGGATAACCCTGTTTTTAGTTGCATTCCTAAGTAGGCCAGCCAAACCTTCCGAAGCAAAATAGAAATAGATAGGGCAATATCGGGTCACCCTTATGAAGCCCCCGACTTGGAATAATATGACCACTCAACACCCAGTTAATAAAAAACGAGAAGGAAGCAGACTGGGCACACCTCATAATTAGCTCTACCCATCGCTCTCTCTAAATCCCCGCCGTAGCATAACATTATAGAGAAAAGGCCACTTAACTCGATCCCCGTTCTCTAGAATCTCCATTCATAGTGTGAAAAATCTCATATGCAATAAGGATACATCCGTTATTAGTCTAACCAATGTGAATGTGCTTTGTGTGTCTGAGATGATGGAAGGTAACCATGTTTTTAGCTTGTTTGTGATCAACTTCGTCACCAATTTGATTTCAAATATATTATAGTAAGAGATAAAAGAAAAGGCTATTACTTTTAGATTAGCCTAAATTAAAATATAATCTAAAATTACCAAGTTTTTAATAGTTATAATTAATTATCAGTTGGAAGTTTGAATATCCGTCATCTGGATAGATATAAATGACATGCTAGTGAAATCAACACTATTAAAATAGAAGTATTATTATACGTGCAAGTAATATAATTGTAAAAAAATGATAAAACAAAATGATTTTACATAATATACTAGTATGAATCCCGTACTTCGTACATTATGCGTCAAATTTTTTCGAGCATAATTATCAATTGTAAAAATAAATAAATAATAATTGCATCATCTGCATGACGAGAAAAACCTATCAATTATTGATTCGAAAGTCTCATGAAAAAACATATTGTCATTTCCGTTTCATTATCAGGCACATTTTGAGGCATACTAGCTTCATCCTTATTAATACAGTATAGGGATATTATTATAATTTAACATTTGTACAGTTGAGTATAAATACACAACCAGGCTCCCGAGATTGGGTGAGCTTTCTCTTCATCCTATTCTCACATGGTACCAACACGGGTTCGCTCCCAAAAGCCCTAAATCTTCTCTTTCTTCCTCTACACGTCAACCCCTCAAAACCTTAGCTTCACCACAGTCACCTCCATCCACCATGGCCGACACCGCCTCTACAACCGCCATGTCTACCTCACTGATGCTCCCCTCCGCCTTTTCTCAGTTGCTTTCTAAGACTATCGGTGGCCCCTTTTCTCGGCCGCCCACTCTCCTCCCTTTAACCGTTGGTAGCGACCTCTCTCTCTCTTTACCTCCGGTTACCTTCCCCCCGCCACTACCTCAATCGTCTTTGTCTATTCCTTCTATCTCCACGACGCCTCAACCTACCCAGGTTTCTATCCTCTCTCACGGTGTGAGTTGGTCTCCAGCGTACTCCAACGTGACTGTTGCCGGTCTCCAATTCGGCCCTCTCTGGCAGCCGCAAGGGCTGCCATATTGCGACCCCCATGTCTTGCCCTCGGTGCCACCTTCTTTTGGGCTCACTATTAGCATTATGTCCGACGGGTCCAGTTCCCGGCTACTGGTCTCACCAACTCTGGTGGCGGCTTACCCCCCTTGCCGTTGACCTTATGGACGGTTAATATTACAACTTACGTCACCATTGTCCTTGTGCCTGTGGATGACTACCTGATTATGCATCAACTCCCGTGCCACCTTATGAACGGTTAATATTCACTTCCTTCCTGATTATGCATCAACTCCAGGGCATGATTGATGGATCTATTCCACAACCGCCTTCAACTGTTTTGATCGCTTCAGGCGCTTCTTAACCAAACCCAGCCTTCTCATATTGGTTTCGTGTTGATAAGCTGATACGGGCATGGATTTTCGCAACGATCTCCCAGGACATGTTATGTAAGCTATGAAATATATCTCATGCTTTACCCATCTGGCAGCATCTTGCACATCGCTTTAATACTGCTAGCCTGGTTCGGGCCTTGGATCTCAAATGTATACTTACTAATGTCTCTAAAGCTACTGATCAGTCCATGGAAGATTATTTGCGTCATATAAAGTCCATTGCTGATTCCCTTGCTGCTATTCAAAATCCCGTCTTTGATTTAGAGCTGATTCAGTACACCACCTCCGGCTTACCTCCTGATTATCATAGTTTTGTAACCGCGTGCTCTATGTTGCGTAGCAATCACTCCTTTGATGACTTATGTTCCAAATTAATTTTTTACGATCAACGATTGAAGTTTTGTTCTTCCCGAGACACTATTGTTCACCAGGCCTTGGTTAGCACCCTTGGTACTAGGGTCCTTCTTCAGGGGCCGGTTCCAAAGATAAGAGTTCTAATAATAACGGGCGTGGCAAGAATAATGGAAATTGTCGAAATTGGAGTAATAAGATGGTGGACACAAATGGGGTAATAAGAACAACACCAACTCTAGCAATCGTCAACCAGATTCAGCCTCTCAAACCATGCCTACTGGTACTACATTTCGTTATTAAGATGTTTCATCGTTATTTACTTCTAGTACTTCTACTTTGGATACTCATTCTTTCTCTGCAGGCATTGACCAATCAGAAGGGATATCAGGTTCCCACCCCAACACTATTTGTCAAATATGTCATGTTCCAGGACATTCTGCTGCTGCTTGTCCCAATTGATACCAACCCTGCTAGCAACCAGTGCTTCCAGCCTATGTTACTTTTGATTCTGTTGATGCTGGTGAACAAATTTGGTATTGAGACTTGGTTGCTGCATCTCACATGACTCCTAATGATGGTAAGTTACTCACTAAAACTCCTTACTTTGGCTCGAGTCTTGTGAAAGTTGGGAATGGGACCTTATTATCTATTAAACATATTGGTCATAGCACAATTGCCACTCCAATGAAGCCATTACACCTTCGTAGAGTCCTCCATATGCCCTAGTTCCGTCACAACCTTTTATCTGTTAGGAAACTTTGTAGTGACAACAACTGTAGGGTGGTTTTTGACTCTAATTCTGTTTGTGTGATCGACAACACCACGGGTGACGTCCTTTTGTAGGCTCCTACTGTTGGCAATGTCTACCCTGTTATTCTTCCTATTGAAAGCCCTTTGGTTCTCGCAAACCTGGCATTTAACACTTTCGGAGACCACTGGCATCGTCGCCTAGGACACTGTGGAGCTTGAGTCATCGCTGTTTAAAAGAATCGTCATTGTCTGAACATTTCTTCTACTTTTCGTGATTCTTGTACGACTTGTCATTTAGCCAAGTCCCAAAGACTTCCTTTTGAATTAGCTGAGCATTGTACTGGTTCCCCACTTGAGTTGATACATTCTGATGTATGGCAGTCCCCTATTTTGTCTCATAAGTGTTACAAGTGTTATGTTTCATTTATTAATGGATTTTCTCGTTTCACTTGGCTTTATCCAATGAAACACAAACTCAAAGTCTTTCATATATTTTGCACCTTTAAATCCTTGGTTGAAAATGTATTCAATTATAAAATAACAATGTTCAAGAGTGATGTTGGCTGGGAGTTTGATCAAAACTTAATGTATGACCTCTTTCTTAAACATGGCATCTATTTTTAAAAATCTTGTCCTGACACATAATAGCAAATTGGGGTTGCTGAATGGAAGCATCGACATCTACTTGAAATGACCCGTACTTTTCTCATTGATGCTTCACTTCCTGCCTCTTTTTGGTTGGATGCAGTTTATGCTGCTGTTTTCACCATTAACAAGCTTCCAACTCCTGTTGTGCACGACTAGTCTCCCTATGAGATTTTATTTGCAAAAGTGCCTGACTACAGCTTTCTAAAACCTGTTGGATGTGCTTGTTTTCTGCATTTTGGTGCCACTTCTGCACAAAAATTGTCTCATCGCTGTTTCAAGTGTGTGTTCTTAGGCTATGCCCCTCACTATAAGGGCAACAAGTGTTTAGATCTGATCACAAGCTGTGTTTATATTAGTCATCATGTCCGTTTTCATGAAATCGAATTTCCTTTTCAAACTCTTACAACTCAGGTTCCCTCTCTGCATATGGCTCCATCTTTTCATTTACAAGAAATTATGAGTCTCACTCCTACACAAGATGTTGTCGCTCCCCACACACCCCCCGCTTCGGCTGACTCTGTTGCTGCCGTGATCCCCTCTGCCCAACCCAGCCACCCCTCTTCCCTATCCAGCCCAGACCACAGCGCACCCAACCTGACATGACCTCCCCTTGCCCCCAGCCCATTACCTTCTCTCGCAGACTCTGGTCCACTCCCTTCCACTGTTGTCCAGCCCAGTAACATGCGGTCTCCTGCTACTGTCGTCCAGCCCGTCACATAGGCCCTTGATCCCCTATCACTGCACCCGCGAGGACCCTTAGCCCAAACCTTTTGCACCCGTTTTGTCTGAACCAGATCACCCCCTTCTCTTCTCATTTCGCCCACTACCAATGTCCGTAGGATGCAAACTCAGTCCAAATCTGGTATTACCAAGCCCAAGAAGATTATTTCCTTTCTACTACCTTAGATGAGTTTGAACCTACTTTATTCACTGAAGCCTTTAGGTATCAATACTGGAAACAGGTAATGGCAGAGGATTATAGTGCACTTATGGCCAATGGTACTTGAGAGTTGGTCCCTTCTAAGTCTTCACAAGACTTGGTTGGGAGTAAGTGGGTTTATCGAGTAAAATATTGTTTTGATGGAATTGTTAAAAGACATAAAGCTCGTCTGGTTGCCCAAGGTTTTCATCGGCAGCCTGGAATCGACTACCATGAGACTTTCTGCCCTGTTGTCAAACCTGCCACTATTCCTCTCGTACTTTCCTTGGAAATCTCCTCAAATTGGCCCATTCGTAAGTTGGATGTCAAAAATGCCTTTCTGTATGGCCATTTGACTGAAGAAGTTTATGTGAAATAACCTTGTGGCTTCATTCATCCTGGTTTTCCTCACTATGTTTGTAAACTTAAGAAAGCTCTTTATGGTCTGAAACAAGCTCCTCGAGCTTAGTTTCATCGTTTCAATAGCTTTCATTTGTCTCATGGTTTTGTTTGTAGCACTGCTGATCCCTCAACGTTTGTCTACTGCACTGGTTCTCACACCTTGGTTCTACTAGTTTATGTGGATGATATTATTTTGACTGGCAGTTCTTCAGCTCTTCTCCACATCTTCATCTCTCTCTTATCTGATCAATTCGCTATGAAGGACCTTGGTGATCTCTCCTACTTCCTTGGTATTCAGGTGGTTCGTACAAACTCCGATTTGTTTGTATCTCAGCATAAGTATGTTGTCACCTTACTTCATAAATTTCACCTTCATACTGTCAAACCTGTTACCAACCCTCTGCTGCTTGAACCATATTATTCCTATCTGATGGTGAACTGCTTGCTGACCCCACTGAGTATCGAAGTACGGTAGGTTCTTTATAGTGTTTAACTATGACACGTCCTGATATTGCCTATGCAGTCCACGTAGTTTCCTAATTTATGCATGCTCCCCGTACTACTCACCTGCATGTTGTAAAGCGTATTTTCAGGTACTTGCAGCGTACTTTGGATTATGGCCTTTTGATAAGTCCGTCCACTTCTCCTGCGATAATTGTGGCCTATTCTGATGCCGACTGGCTGGCTGTAAGGATTCCTGTCCTTCCACCATGGGGTATGCTGTCTATTTTGGTCCCAACCTTATTACCTGGCGTTCTAAAAAGCAACCCGCAGTCTCTAAGTCTTCCACTGAGGCTAAGTATCGTGCTCTTGGATACACTGTTGCTGAGACTATCTGGATATAGAAGTTGTTACTCAATCTGGGGATTGTCATTCGCGATCCTGTTCGCCTCTACTGCGACAATGTTAGTGCCACCTCCATGTCTGCCAATCCAGTTCAGTGTGATTGCAGCAAGCATATTGCTATTGATTATCATTTTATCTGAGAGCGGGTTGCTGATGCTGATCTCATTGCGTGATATATCCCTACCAGCAGGCAGATTGCTGATATTTTGCTGATATTTTCACCAAAGGCTTGTCCACCAAGCAATTTTTATTTTTAAAATCTAATCTATCTGTGCGACCCCCCGATTAGATTGAGAGGGCGTAATACAGTATAGGGATATTATTGTAATTTAATATTTGTACAATTGAGTCTAAATACACAACCAGGCTCCCGAGATTGGGTGAGCTTTCTCTCCATCCTATTCTTACACTTATAAGCCATATGATAGCATGCTTTTATGCTTAATTAAGGCCTCAATAATTCATCATCAATTGCAAAGGCCAAAAATACGCGTCCACAAATATAGTGACTATTAAAAAGTTTACCACCTTTTGTAAATCGGCATTCTTTTGTAAATCGGCATAGAATACATTAAGAGCATAAAACTAGTTAATATGAGTTTCGATTAATCAAAAATCGATTAATTAGTCTTTCAGTCTAAAAAATTTTAAATTGCAACTGGACCGAGAATTTCGGTTTATTGGTTCGACCAAAATCTAAACCGTAACCAAATCGAAAATTAAAGTCAGTCTATCGATTTTTTCTGATCAATTAACCGCTTTTTCGGTTTGATTACTAGTGAACCATTTAAAATAATAAAAAAAAGTGTATATTCTTAATCAAAATTTTCATTTTTTGTGTTTTATTTTTTTTAGAAAATTAAATTTTTGTTCGATTCTAATAACTGAACCCACTTTTTGTTAGAAAATTTGTTCGGTTAACTAGTTTTTCTGTTGGCTTGTTTTTAATTTTTTTGGTACTATTTTTGGTTTCGAATTTTTTTTTGGCACACCCTTTGAATGCATATACTGCTCACTATGAAGACATAGCTATCATAATTTTGTAGAACAAAAAATCCTACTAATTACTAAATTGTTAAAGGATAGTGGGGTCTTTGGTTTATATGGAGTCCACTTGTAGAGCCTTCAAACGAAATGATTGCATAAGATAGTAACAATTGCTAAATAAATTGTAGGTAGTCGCGAAACTAGGAATTTAGAGAAGGGGGTCGGAAATACTAGTACACAATACAATATTTAACAATAGTCTTCTTTATCTTTATCTAACAAATGCTAAAATGGGTAGAGTGCTTACAATTGAGAAATTCTCAAATACTGTATGGGGAGTGATTTGTGGAACTTCAGTAGATAGAAATCGTGGATTTAAACTCGACAGTGAATCCTGACTGTTGATCCTATCCTTATGTAATGTAAGGTTTTGATGATAACAAACACAAATGTAATATATACTTGAGTGTGTTGATTGAACATGTTCCAAATATTGAATACTTTGAAATTGCTTGGCTAACAATGCTCAAGAACAGGAACTCAAGATCAGTTGGCTGGCAAGACTTTCCAGAATTTCAGAACAATCTCAAGAACAACTCTTAGGAGTGTTTGGAGCAGCAAGTTAAGTATCTACAAGATGTCTGGTTGATTCAACAAGAGTCTTTGTTTTGCTATGGTTTTTAGTTTATTATATTCTTGTTAATATGCCAATTAGAAAGTCTTGATTTAACATTCACTTTGAAATGGTTTTTTCTCTTTGAAAATAATTTCAGAACACTGTCTCAGAACAGTTCTGAGAACAGGGTGTTTAAAGTGTTTTTTAAGCCAAAGCTACAAAGCTGATTTTTCACGATTCTCTTTCTGATTTTTGGGCTAACGTCTCTGAGACTTGCAAACAAGATTTTCTGTGGAGTATTTTAACCCCAAACGATTATCCTTAACTAAGGGGTTTTGCAAGATCTTTTTGAAATAAGAAGAATCTCTAATTTTTGGCAAGTGGATAAGTCTGTTGAGAAAATCATGGGCTAGTGGTTGAGTCCTTGTGGCTGAGAACCACCGCCTTACTCAAGCAGTTAAGAAATTTTTTCCAACCCTCGTTACTTCACTACTTGCGGCTAAAGGACTCTATTTCCTTTAGGAATTTTGTTTTCCAAATCTGAAAAAAAATATATGAGAAGATAAATCGTCTTACCTTTCAAAGTTCTCTATAAAAGGTTGCTTTCTACAACTCATTCAAACATCGGTTTTTACAGCAACTTTTAAGAGTTTTATGAGATAAATTTTGAGAGAGAAAACCGACCAAAGTGTGTGCAAAATTTGAGCTTTCAAAATTGGCATACTAGGAGCTTAATTGTACCTTATACTAGCTTATGGGAAGCATTCAAAAGTAAGATGTTCATCTTGTTCTCTCTTGTTTAAAAGTTAGTTGAGTGTGTCCAAGTCAAGAGGATTATTGGACGTGGGGTAACTAGTCTTGGGGAAGACAGTTACGTGCGTGTTACAAGTTGTAACGGTGAAGATTACTTTGTAACGTGTTTAGCCCGTATAGTGAAATTGTGTGAAAATCCTACAGGGGTAGGTCGTGGTTTTTCGCCTCAGTTGGGCTAGAGGTGTTTCCACGTAAAAATCCTGTGTTCACCTTTTTCTTCTACTTATTTTCGCTGCATTTTAGTTTCTGGGCGTGTTACAATCAGCCTGTCCAAACAGGGCCTAAGCCTGTTCCCAGAAAACTGCGAAAATTTAACAACACAATTCACCCCCCTCTTGTGTTTGTGTACTCTCAAAACTAACAAGTGGTATCAGAGCAGGTTCTCATTAGAAAGATTAACATCTTGAGAGATCCTAAACATGAGTACACCCAATGGCATACTTAAGGGGCAATCCATAATTCGACTACCATACTTTAATGGTCAACATTATAGTTGGTGGAAGAATAGAATCGAAAACTACATTCAAGCTGAGGACTACGAGTTATGGATGCTTACCAAGAGTGGGCCACTCATTCCCACAAAAGTGATCGAAGATGGAAGTAAAGTTCCCAAAAAGCCTGAAGAGTTCAATGCCGAAGACTTCAAGATGATGGAGAAAAACGCCAAAGCCAAAAAACTCTTGTATTTTGGTCTTAGACCGAATGAGTACACTCACATTTCTGAGTGCGAGTCAGCCAAGGACATATGGGACGCCCTTCAAGTAGCTCATAAAGGCACAAATCAAGTGAAGCAATCACACATTGAGCTACTTATGAGAAAATACGAATTGTTTGAAATGGGTGATCGTGAAATGGTGATGGATATGTATACCCGTTTCACCCATATAACAAATGAGTTAAAATCATTAGGAAAGTCCTTCACCACTGAAGAGTTGGTGAGGAAGATCCTAAGGTTTTTGCCTCATTCTTGGGAAGCCAAAGTCACGGCTATTCAAGAGGCCAAGGACTTAAAAAAGATTACCCTGGATGAGCTTATTGGCAATCTCCAAACCCATGAGCTTAGGAGGAATTCTCAAGAGGAGACCAAGAAGGACCGAGGCATTGCTCTAAAGGTCTTGGAGGAGGACAACTCAGAGCTTGATGAGGAAGAAATGGCTATGATCATCCAAAAATTCAAGAAGTTTTTCAAGAAGGCCAAGGAAAATTCTAAAAAGAAAAACTACAGCAAGGCCAGGAACACCTCTCGGGAACAATTCTCCGGATGTTTCAAATGTGGTAAACGTGACAACATTGTGAAAAACTGCCCTTTGCTGAAATATGAACAAGAGCCCGAACAGTCCAGGAAACAAGACAGGAAACAGGGTGGAAACAGTTCTGTCAGGCGTTTCTCAAGGGCAATGCTTGCGGCTTGGGGAGATTCACTGAGGACGATGAAGGGACTGAAGAAGAAGATGCTGCTGTAGCTCTTATGGCCAGAAGTGACTCTGACTCAGATGATGAACCTCTGGACAGCTTAGCTCAACTTAAGGATAAGGTACGTGGTCTAAATAAAGCAAAACTTGAAGAGTTATTATTGACTTTGATGGATGAGTGTGATGCTATTAATTCTGAAAATTACATGTTAAAGAATGCATGCTCTGAGTTAAAAAGGGATATTAGAGAATTAGAGAATGAAAACAAAATCCTTAAAAGTGAAAAAATTGAAATTGATATGAATAACATTGTTTTGCATAAAGACCTCAATAAGTCCAAAGAGACCTTAAGTATGAGAGAAGAAGCTTTTGCTACTGACTTCACTAGGCTTGAAAATGAGTCCTTTGAACTGAAACAGAAGGTTGAATCTCTGCTTGATGAAAACAGAAAATTGCTTGAAAAATTAAAACAAGTAGAATCAGACCTTGCTGCAAACAGACGCTGGAATAGGTCCTCACAGGCATTGAATTGGCTGAACACTCACTTTAACCGAGGCAAAAAAGGATTAGGCTTTGTGACTAAGCGCACCGTTTACCCTGTTAATAGAAAATATGTGGGATTACTGTTGAAGGTTTTTTGAGGTGGAAAATTAAAACTAAACTAAAGTGAGTGAATGAAAGGGGAAAGGAATACCTCAAGCACTTACGGTTGTCAATCGTAGTACTTTAAGGGTCAGTCCACAGGGAAAACGTGTAATTATGGTCATTTAAAACGAAATTCTTAAACTAATTAACTAATCTAAGTGAAATTATTTAAGGCAATCTAAATTAATTCACCCAAACTCATCTAATCCTAATACATTAAACATTAAAACAAACTAATTTACTAAATCAACTAAACCTAAACTAATACTTATATTAATTGACCCAATTAAACCAAACAAAACAACTAAACTTGAAATTAACCAATTAAAAACTAACAACCTAATTATTTGTTATTCCAAAATTAAACAGATTATGACAATTATGGGAGCAGGGGAGGGGATTGAATTGAAGCAGCAGAACAGAACATCAGCAGGGAAACAGGAACGAAAGCAGGGGACAGGGAAACGATTCTGAAACAAAGCAGCAGCATCATTCAATATTAATCGAACCAAAACGAAATCAACACAACGAACTCAACAATCCAACAGCAAGCGAAAGCAGGGAAAACACATAACAACAAGCAATCGAACCCAAAGCTTCAGCTAGAGGAAGGAAATTTTGACAGAACCGAAGGGGGAGTGAACACAATCTAACCAGGTTTCGGGCTTCCTTGCTTGAAGCTCAGCCTTCCATCTTCAATGGCGAAACCGCCATTGTTAGACCCAGAAAGATCAAAACCGAACAGAACAGGTGAAGGGGAACGAAGCAATAATGAACGCAATAAACCCAAAGTCAAAATCTAAAGCTTAATTACAACCAAGGGAGCTCGAAATTGCAATGAATTCAACCATAAACCGAAACTAAAACCTAGCCCTAATTTCTGAAATTCGAAAGCAAAAGAATGAAATTAAAACTCGAAATTTCTGAGATTCGAATACGAAAATGACATTAACAACAAATTTGAACGAAATTAAACAAAATTAAACCTAATCTACTCCTAATTTCTAACCCTAATTTACCTAAAACTCGAACTTCTTCTTCAATGGCGTCACTGCTCAGCCTCTTATACTCGAACCCATTCGACTTCTGACCGTCGATTTGTGATGTGCTGGAGGTAGATGTGGATGGTGGCGATGAAGGAAACGAAGACGTGGCTTGGTGGTTTCGGTTTTGGGGAAAACCGTGGGTAGAGGGTGTAGGGATTTTAGGAATTCGGTGGGCTGGGATGTGGGTGTGCTGGAAGAGAGAGAGTGATGACGAGGTAGAGAGAGAAGGAAGCGAGCGAGATGGACATGGCGATGAGGAAGGTTCTGGGTTCGGGGTCAGGGGAATGGGGTCGAAGGAGAAGAAGGCAGGTCGGGGAGAGAGAGAGCGAATAAGAGAGAGAAAGTCAGGAGGGGGGTGTTTTAAGTGAGAACTGGTCCAGCTGAACCGGCCGGTCCGGTTCACTGGACCGGTCTGGTTTAAATTTTTTTTCTTCTTCTTTCTTTGGCCAGTTTTTATCGATTTTTGGCCCAATTCTTTAACCTCCGACAATTCTTCTATTTTTCTCGCTTTTTCCGCCATTTAAGCCCATTTTTCGTATTTATTCAAAATCTGCAAAATAAAATAAAATCAATTCAAAACCTTAAAAATATTATTAAAACGAGCATAAAATTGGTGAAAAAGTGCCTTAAAAATATCACATTTTTAGCTCAAACAATTACCTGAAAATATTGTTTGTTTTCATTGTGGTAAAACGGGGCATTATCGGTATGTGTGTCCTGTAAGAAGGTATGCCATGGAAAGCAACTTGATTCATGTGAAGCAAATTTGGGTTAGAAAAGATGAGTTTCGCATGTCTAAAGGAATGGGACCCAAGTGGATCTGGGTTCCCAAAACTAGCCCCTAATTTGTTTTACAGGCTAAAGTGAGAGGGAACAATCCGGCAAACAATCCAGCAAACAGCCCAGGGAGCAACCTAGGAAACAGCCAGCTTTGGTATGTTGATAGCGGATGTTCAAGGTGTATGACTGGTGAGAAATTCAACTTCCTCTCACTTACAGCCTCAGAAGGAGGGGAGTGTGGCATTTGGTAACGGCAAGTCTGGGATAATTGTCGGAATAGGTAAGATAGGTGAGTCACTCTCCCTTTCTATTGACAATGTATATCTTGTAGATGGATTGAAACATAAATTACTTAGTGTGTCCCAATTGTGTGATGAAGACAACCTAGTAGTGTTTTCTCCAACACGTTGCTTGGTTGTTAACATAAACACAGGAGATGTTGTATTGAGGGGGAAGCGACATAAAAATGTTTATAAAGTGTGCATTTCTTCTCTTCCCCAAAATAATCTGACTTGTTTAAGTACTTTGAATGATGATGTTATGCTTTGGCACAAGAGATTAGGTCATGCAAGTCTCTCTCTTTTGAACAAATTGGTTTCCAAAGATCTAGTCGTCGGCTTACCTTCCATCAAATACAATGATGGCAAGGTATGTGACGCTTGTGCTAAAGGGAAACAAGTCAAAAATTCTTTTAAATTGAAAAATTGTGTTTGCACTACCCGACCTCTCGAATTGTCGCATGTCGATTTGTGTGGCCCCATGAGGATCACAAGTAGAGGCGGGAAGAGATATGTGCTTGTTGTACTGGATGACTACTCTTGTTTCACTTGGACCTTGTTTTTGGCTTCTAAAGATGAAACATTTGAAAAATTTCTTGCATTTCTTAAAAAGACTGAAAAGAGAGTGGGACACTCGTTGGTTTGCCTAAGGTCTGATCATGGTACAAAATTTGAAAATTCGAGCTTTATTGGCTATTGTAATGAGCATGATGTTGATCATAACTTTTCAGCCCCAAGAACATCCCAGTAGAACGGGGTGGTAGAGCGTAAAAATCGTACTCTAGAAGACATGACTAGAACAATGCTTATTGTTAGTGGTCCTTCTAGAAACTTTTGGGCAGAAGCTTTGAACACATCATGTTACATTATAAATAGATACATGATTAGACCTATTCTTAACAAAACTCCTTATGAACTTCTCAAGGGAAGAAAACCCAATATTATGCATTTGAGAGTATTTGGTTGTAAATATTTTGTGTATAATAATGGGAAGGATGCCTTAGAAAAGTTTGATCCAAGAAGTGATGAGGCAATATTTCTTTGTTACTCCTCACACAGTAAGGCATACAAAGTGTTCAATAAGCGAACCTTATGTATTGAGGAGAGTGTGCATGTGCTAGTTGATGAAACTAACTCTCTAATTGAGAATGATGCACAGGAAGAGGATTATGAACTGGGCCTTGGTAGAAAAGATTTGTTGCTCACACATGTTAAAGGTTAGAGTCCTGAGGATGGATCAGGGCCTGGAGCTGTTTCCTTGGAAGGTGGGCAAGGTTTGAACCAGATAGGGGGAAGCACTGCTAAACTCGGTTTGGATCAAAACCAGCCTAATTCTTCTCGAACAGGTTGGGAAACAGACTCCAGAACAGGCTCGGGAACAGTTCCTGAACCTGTTTCGCCAAGTATTCCAGCAACTTTAACCTTGTTGGGTATGCTGATGCTGACTATGCAGGCTTTTTGGTTGATAGAAAAAGCACCTCAGGTATGGATCATGTTCTTGGACCCTGTTTGATAGCTTAGGCAACCAAGAAATAACACTCAGTTGCCATGTCCACAGCAGAAGCAAAATATGTTACAGCTGCCTCTTGTTGTGCTCAAGTTCTGTGGATAAGGCAACAACTCAAAGATTTTTGTGTTGACACGGGATGCATTCTCATATTTTGTGATAATACAAGTGCAATTAATATTTCCAAAAACCCATGTCAACATAAAAAGACTAAACATATTGACATTCGTCATCACTTTTTTAGAGAAAATGTTGAAAAGGGCTTGGTTTCAATGAATTATTGTGCCACTAATAAACAAATTGCTGATATTTTTTCCAAGGCACTGAATAGAGAACAGTTTGAGAAGAACAGACTGGAATTGGGTCTAATTAAAACAATTTGAGCATGCTTCATTAACCCCCAATGCTTGTCTAGTTAAAAGGTTTTTCAGGTCAAACATCTTGATTCATTGGATGCAGTCAACTTTTGTGTCAAAATTAGCACATGTGTGGATTACAACCTGCTGACAATCGTTGAGGTATGATGATATTGCCCTTATTGTCCTATGTTACCGAACAACTGACCGCAGGAACAAGCACCAAGAACAGGTATGGCCATTGTTTGTCAAACGTGTACAATTCAGGTAGTTAATTTAGTTGTTGAGAATTTTAAATCCCTCACTCTTCTTAAGGCATGCGTGGCTGGGAGTCTTTATTTTTCTTTGGTTGCAAAAACGGCCGACTCCACAGCTCTTGTGTCTACTTACATTTCTCTGCTTCTCTCTTTCCCGAAAACTCTTTTCTTCTCAAACCCTAAACCCTCAAAATTCTCAGACCTCAGCCCCTTGCTTCAATGGCGTCTCCGCCGGCTGCAGCGTCACTGCCTCTGTCAGCCGTCACTGCTTCGATAATTTTTGAAGGTATGAGGTTCAAATTCTTGCCCCCTTTGCCAATTATCTCAAAACCTTTTGGGTTTTTGATGTGTGTGAACTTGAGCTCTGTGGGTTTGGGTTTGGCTGATGTACCACCCGAATTTGGGTGGGACTTGGAGTTGTTTGAACCTATTCTTGAACAAACTGGGGTTAACAGTGCGGTTGGACCGTGTGAGCTCCAACCCGAGGTTGTTGATGTTGTTGATGTGGATGATGACTCATCTTTGTCTAAGGGAGACTTGAATGTTGTGCACATAACCGGGTGGGATATTCTGATGGCTGGAACAAGGTCGGAACCTGTTCCTGACTCTAGTGAACCGCACCCTGAGCCCAGTCCTGTTTTTGAAGACAAGGTGGATGATTTTCCGAAAAAGGTTGCTAATATTGAAGTAGATTTGGGTGAGGGGACTGAGACTCCTGCTGAAGATGTTCAACCAACGCCGGTACAAACACCCCAAATCAGTAAGGATTAAGCGAAGAAAAGAATTAAGGTGCCTGCAGGACGAACAGATCTTCTGCTTGTTCGTCGGCTTATGGCCATGCAAGCTAAAGAGGCTAAGCAAGCTAAAGCCTCCTCTTCACCCTTACAACCCAGACCTGCTAAACATAAACCTACTCTTAAACCCTCCAGAAAGTCTTACCGATTAGCCTTTCAAAGTACCTCTCGACTTCTACACCAGCTGGTTCCTCCAAACAGAAGCCTCCCCTGGTTAAGGAGATTGTTTCCTCACCAGATAGCTCACCTGTTCGAGAAACCGGGATAGCCCCTATTAAACAGGGCTCTCCCCAGGTCTCTTCTGCCGAGTCCCCTACCAAAGGCACAGACAAAGCTCCAGCTGAGCCTAGCTCAGAACAGACCCCACCAACCCAACAAACACCCTTCAAGAGGACTGTTCCAAAGAGGAAGCTTTCTCCCAAACCGGTCTCCAAACAGGGCCTTGCTACGGTTGACCCTGAAGCCCCCAGCCCCAAAAAGGCAAAAAAGGCTGCACCCACCACTTCCAAATTGGCTCAATTTCTTCAGAGAAGTGTGGTGTGGGGCAAAATTGTGAAGGTGCCATACTTTCAGGAACAACGCCTGGAGGTGTTCCTGGACAAGCTCAGGGCCCAGGGGTGGCTAGAACTGTTTGCAAACACCTGCCTGGGGTATTATGTCCCAGATTTGGCTGACTTTTATGCGAATTGCAATGTCACCAATGCTGTGGTGACAAGTGAAGTTAATGGGAAGAAACTGAAATTCAATGCCAAAGATCTAGGTGCAATTTTAGGTGTTCCTACTGAGGGTTTCGATGTGTATGTCCGGGCGGACAAGACCGTGCTTGGGACAACTCGGCTGCTGCAATTAACTCAAACACTGAGCTAGCACACAAGATTGAAAACCCCCCAGTCCGTCAAAAAAGGTGACATGACTTCTGTTCATCAATTGCTCTTTTGGTTCATTATTAAGAATATCATCCCTAGAGGTCAAGGCAACAATTTCGCGGATGCTATGGATCAATGTTTTATTGACCTTATGGATAGAGAATAGAAAATTAATCTCCCAGCAATCATGATTCGCCATATCTCCAGGATTGCGAACACCTGAAGAGAACATGATCTGGGGTATGGTTTCTTGCTGACTCTTGTGTTTGAGCACTTTGGGATTTCTCTTCAGAAAAAAGTGGGGATGCAGATGGTTGATGAAATAGGGAATAGCACTCTAATGGGGTGTGGGTTCAAATTGGTCAAAGGAGCCCACGTAGCTTCGGAACAGGGGTCTAGAACACCCTTTCCCCCTGTTCCTGGTTGTTCCTCCAGTGAGCCTTCTGTTGATGCCTTGCTACTGGATCAATCTCGGTTGAAGACCGAGTTCGCTGAGGTTAAAACTGCTCTTTCTGAGGAGAAGGTTCTCAATGACAAGTTCCATGAGGATCTAATATCGATTCTTTCTGTCCTCACCGCCAAAATCTCTTCTCCTCCTCCCTAAATCAGCCCTACCCCCTGATCCCTTCCCTGTTCTGTCTTCCCTTGTTTTTCAACCTGTTCTCAACACTGTTCTAAACTGCTTGTCTTGCACGGTCTGATAAATTGTGGTTATCCTAATCTTGGTTGGTTATCTTTTCATGATCTGCCTTGCTTGTTTCTTGTCGTTGTTTGTTTGTGCGTGACTCGGATGACCAATATCATTACCGTACCATATACTTGAGTGTATCGCTGGTTGTCTTCCTCCATTACCCAAGTGGTGGTGATTGCAAACACCCTGACTCTCTCTGTTTGATCTGACCACCCTTTTTCGATGATGTCCAAAGGGGGAAGATGAGCATGATCATGGTTGATTTAGTGTGACTTGGCTTAAGTTGACTTCTCAAAATTTTTCTCTTCTATGGCTTAAATGTTTTGACACTAACTTGCTTTCGCCTTTTATGTCAATATGGTCATTTGGTTTGTCATCATCAAAAAGGGGGAAATTGTTGACCCTATCCTTATGTAATGTAAGGTTTTGATGATAACAAACACAAATGTAATATATACTTGAGTGTGTTGATTGAACAAGTTCCAAATATTGAATACTTTGAAATTGTTTGGCTAACAATGCTCAAGAACAGGAATTCAAGATCAGTTGGCTGGCAAGACTTTCCAGAACTTCAGAACAACCTTAAGAACAACTCTTAGGAGTGTTTGGAGCAGCAAGTTAAGTTTCTACAAGATGTCTGGTTGATTCAACAAGAGTATTTGTTTTGCTATGGTTTTTATTTTATTAGATTCTTGTTAATATGCCAATTAGAAAGTCTTGATTTAACATTCACTTTGAAATGGTTTTTTTTCTTTGAAAATAATTTCAGAACACTGTCTCAGAACAGTTCTGAGAACAGGGTGTTCAAGGTGTTTTTTAAGCCAAAGCTGCAAAGCTGATTTTTTCACGATTCTCTCTCTGATTTTTGGGCTAACGTCTATGAGACTTGCAAACAAGATTTTCTGTGGAGTATTTTAACCCCAAACG
>JACYFF010031954.1:7417275-7427876 GCA_017589665.1 Selenicereus undatus | reverse complement strand
CTAATGGTGCATACTCCTCACCAGCCTTTTTGGTATTTAATGAAGCAGAGAAACGAAGAGGAAAAGCTAGAATGGTTATCAACTATAAAAAACTTAATCAGTTTACAAAAACAGACAACTATTTCTTACCTAATAAGGAAGTATTAATCAACCTTGTAAAAAACAAAAAATTCTTTTCGAAATTTGACTGCAAATCTGGATTCTAGCATATAAAAATGGAAGAAACTAGTATTAAATACACTGGTTTTAGTACTCCTCAAGGCTTTTATGAATGGATTGTTATGCCTTTTGGACTAAAAAACGCACCAAGAATCTTTCAACGAATAATGGATGATGTATTCAAACATCTTAGCAATTTTCTTATTGTTTATGTAGACGATATCTTAATAAGTTCAGACACTCTTGAAGAACACCGTGAACACCTCAATACATTTTTAGAAACAGCAATTAGAGAAGGAATTTGTCTTAGTGAGAAAAAAGCCACTATTGAAAAAGAAAAAATTGAATTTTTAGGCTTTGAAGTTGGCATTAATGGAATCAGTCTACAACCACATATCTCTAGAAAAATCATGGAATATCCAGACCAATTAAGAACAAAGAAACAGATTCAAGGTTTCTTAGGACTATTAAACTATGCTAGTTCTTATATACCAGACTTAGCCAAGAAGAAAAAAGAACTGCAAAGTCTACTCCGAAAAAACAATACTCTTGGTTGGATTGAAAAGCATGCTGAAATCGTTAAAAAACTAAAGGCAGAATGTCAACAACTTCCCAGTCTCAGACTCCCTGAATCTAAAGATAATTTAATTCTACAAACAGACGCATCTGACAAGACGTGGGCAGCAGTTTTAAAAACAGACTTAAATGAAATTTGTGGTTATCATAGTGGAACTTTTTCTGAAAGAGAGAAAATTACAATACTATGGAAAAGGAACTCTTAGCAATTATTAGAGGAATTACCAAATGGAGACTCTTTTTATTACCTAAGCCATTTAAAGTTTTAACAGATAACCAAGCAACAACTACTTTTGTAAAATAAGCTTTAGACAATGGACCTCACATGCGTAAATTATATCGATGACAATTATTTTTATCCCAATTTAATGCGGTTTACGAGCATGTTGTAGGAAAAAACAATTTTATTGCAGATTATTTAACCAGAGAACATGAGTTCAACGGACAAAGGAAAAGCTCCGATGGAACAAGTCGACAGTACCCAGCTAATTCAGAACTTTGAGGACATTCTTATTAATGTGAATGAATATTGTGAAGCTGTGAATGAAAAAATTGAAGTTATTGAGGAAATCGTTGTAGATCTTAGAGCCGATCTTGGAAAAGCTCGAGACCTAACAACATATTTCCACCAGACTATTGAACAGCTCAAAATGAACTCTTCAAAGATGGATTTGAAAAAAGTCCATTCTGAACTCTCTGAACTCTCATTTCGACCCAATCAGGGAAAAGCTTCACACCCTCTCTCTGAAGAAGAGAAAGAGAAGCAACAATTAAAAGCTAAACTATTAGCTGCAAGACCAGTTAATCCCAATACTGGCATCCGAACTATTGATCTCTTGGACTCTTTTTACAAAAACCTTTATGAAGCGACTGTTCTCGCTTATCAGAAGATCTCCGGATTACCTGAACTCTATTACAATCCCAGAGACTCTTTATTCCCAAGGATTCTTGCATTTTCAAAAGCAAGTCTTGATTTGGTATTTGAACTCTTTACCTATGGTTACTTAAACTATTGATATCCCAGTTTTAGTCTCATTGAACTCCAACATTTTTCAGCCAACATTAAACATGCCATCAAGCAATTCAGCAAAGGATATATATGCCTTTGCCTTTTTGCCATCTCTCCTGAGAAAGATGCTGAAACAATTTACCCCACTGTCCATTTAATTGAAATTTCCCACATTCTAAAAACTGGAACAACCATACAACTACCTACTATTGCTACAGAAAAGAAGAAACATTATAAATTTCCTCATTTTGATCAAGGATGGATTTACTATCGAAGATCTACAGGTGCTTTAGCTGTTAAATGCCAATGTGAGCGTTTAATGACTAATGGAGCACGAACTCTATACTCTGAAGACAATCTCATTCTTGTGACTACTGAAGCAGCTGAAAGCGTTTCAGTGGATGAACAACTTTTTGACTTTAGCTATGCACTAGAGCCCAAGAAATTTCTAGGCAGTCCAGCTATACGCACCAAATTCACTGAACTCTATAAAGTTGAACAAGACAAGGAAAAGAGAAAGATTCTTGAAAAGCACTGTCAACATGTGAAGACGCAAGGGACCACAGCTTTATCAACTTTTAGCTTTGCCGACACTACATGACGACAAAGATAAAGCAAACTCTATCAAGAACAGTGAAACCTTATCTGTAAAGCATATCTTTTTAGCTTAAAATCTTATCTCTTTAGATTCTCATGATGTAAACGCTTATGTCACAGCGCACCCCTTTTTCCTTATAAATAGATAGCCGATTTCAGTAGAAGGCATCAGCATTTGTAAGAAGAAAAATCTCTCTGTAAGAAATCTCTCTGAAAATGTTCTAATTTCCTCCATTTAGGGAAAAAAGAACAATTATCAATGGAATAAAAGAGCAATCTTTCCTCAAAACTTTGTATCTATAGTTCTGATATTACAACTTTGATTAAAGAAACGGTATTTGAAAGAGAAGGAAGACGTCTGAACGAGTAGGTAAGCCTCGCGTCAGGGTGGAGTAAGATGAGCATGAAGGAGTAAGACTGATCCAACTCTTGAAGGTATAATTTCTTTGATTCAATTTTGTTTTAATAGAATTATATGATATTTAGTTTGAAGTTTCATTTGATAATTTAGTATCCGAGTACCATTTTTAAAGATTTGACAGACCCTTTTAGTGTGAATCACTTAACCAATTCGACAAATGATTTTACCGCTTTTTCCATAAAAACCACTCGTCCCCCCTCTCAAATTGTATTAGAGCCTGACCTCTAAAACAAAGGTGAACAGCAGTAGTAAGATGTTTAAAAACAAATTACAATCTAACTCTAAGATGGACAAAGATGGAAATTATTTTGCAGGACAAGGTTTTAATTTACCTGAACTAAAACATTATACACAAGACAAAGCTTGGGACTATTTAAGATCTTTTGATTTAACTCCCAAAAGCATTAGACAAAATTTGCTTAATCACTACAAATATAGATTAAACTATTTAACAGCCTTACCTGAAAGAGTTCATCCCATAACAATAAATTTATTAAACGATAACATTTCATTGTTAGAAAAAACTTTTGAATATACTATTTGGTATCAACCAAACATGAGCCTTAACGGCACGGCTCACAAATAACATACGATGCTGTGAAGAAGAATAATTTAGAATCAACACTTTGAAATAATTTTGCAAACAAACAAAGGGCAAACTCGTAAACTCAACGAATAAAGCCGAAATTCTTTTGTCATAGAAGACCTATTACCCAACTCTATAACCAATATGTTAAGCATGCTTTTATGCTCCATTGAGGCCGCCATCATCAACTGCAAAAGCCGAAAATACATGTCCACAAACATAGTGACTATGGAAAAGTCTACCATCTTTTGTAAATCTACCTAGAATATATTAGATTGTCTAAAACCAGTTAATCTGAGATTTGATTGATCCGAAATTAGTTAATTGGTTGTTCAGTCCAAGCAAATTCTGAACTGTAACTGAAATGAAAATTTTGATTATTTTAAAATTTTGGTCCGACCAAAATCTAAACCGTAACAGAACTGAAAAAATCAATTAATCGATTTTTCAGATCAATTAACTGCTTTTTCGATTCACTTACCAGTGAACCGTTTTAAATAATAAAAAGGTGTATTTTCTTAACCAAAATTTTCGTTTCTTATGTTTATTTTTTTTTGAAGAAAATTAAATTTTTTTTTATCGTTCGGCTAATTGAACAGACTTTTTGTTAGCAAATTTGTTCAGTTAACTGATTTTTCGACTAAATTTTTTTTAAAATTTCTTGGTATTGTTTTCAATTTCGATTTTTTTTGTACACCCCTTGAATGCATGTATTTCTCACAATGAAGATATAGCTACCACAATTTTGTTGAGCAAAAAATCCTATCAATTAGCTAAATTATTAAAGGATAGGTGTGGCCTTCGGTTTATACGGAGTCCACTTGTAGGGCCCTCAAGCGACATGATTCCATATCATAGTACTACTTTTTTCGTGTTATTAAATTAATTGTAAGCTATTTTATGATGTGATTGATTTTGAATAATTGAAGAGAAAGAGGGGGTTCAATGCATTGGATGTAAAGTTGGTGTATTTGAAAAAAAAAAAAAACGGACAACACATTGCAAAAAGGCAATTGGCAAGAGTCCTTGTCCCCCATCTTCCCCCAATCTTCATCTTCCTTTTCTCTATTTGATCTATTGCAATAATTTCTTGGGGCCGAGATGTTGATTTTTCAAACATTATGATCATTTGCTTTTCTTCCTATTTGCTTTGGTATTATTTTTATCTTTCTATTAGTATGCGTCTCTCTGATTGTGAGAGTTATTCTTCTCTTTGGCTGTGAGAGTGTTATTTTGGTTTTGATTTTAGTTGTTTGGTGTGGTTGGTTCCTTCATTTTTATAAGATGGATTACGTTTTTTTACTGCAAAGTACAGTTCAATTGGCATTGACAATTCAATTATGATTTTTCAAGTGGGAAGAGTATTTTGTTGAATAAAACTTCACTAGATCAGCATTCCCTCATCAGCAAAAAATCACAATAGATCTGTGGATCTACTCTCTAAGCTCTACCAAAAACAACAATTTGAGTAGAAAGATGAGCGACTATTATGTAAGTTAGTTTTTTTTGAGAAGAATTTTTTATTTCGATTTGAAAAATTATTTCTGCTTTCGTCGATCGGACTTTGTAAGTGCCGTTTGGTAAGTTATTGATTATTAATGATTTTTTTCCTTCATGCTAAAAAATACAAACAAAAGAATAAAGAGAAAGTCTGTCCTTGAAAGTTTTCCCAACTCCCCGACTTAAAAAAAAAGTTTTCCAAAATCCTCACAAGTGTCAGTATATGAATTAAGGCATCGTTGTAAGAGCATTCCCAACCAGTGGAACTCATTGCAGAACTCTGCCATGCCACGTCAGTAGAAGTTCCACAGTTCTGGAACTTATATTTCTTCATTCTCCCAGCCAGTGGAACTCATTTCAGAACAAATGATATAACATTTGTTGATAGAGCCCACCACTAAACATAATTTATTTGTTTTATGCTGTAAAATTTGTTTTTGCATAATTAATTTTGTATAAGTTAAAAATACTTTGTATTTTCCGAACGAAAGAATATGTTTTTGTCTTCCCGAAAATTCGATTAATTTATTTTAAAGTCTCCTAAAATTGATGACTTGATTTATATTGGTTGAACGAATACAAAGCATATGGAATATAATGTAGAATTGAATTGATATAAGTGCAATTAATTTTTCCTACAATGAAGAAAATTACAACTCGAGTGTTCTAAATTTAAAACACTAATTTAGAATACAACATCGGTGAATGGCGAATAACCCTTGACACCTATGGTTGTGAGCTTTGTCGCGCCCTATGTCGATTCCATATTTCCTCGACAAGGTCTGATTGGAGACGTGCATGTAGTGCTGGGTCATGAATTTATGCGACTCTACGGAGGTAGGCAGCATAGCAAGGATGATGGTCCCGTTGGACATTTGCTTGCGGGGTGTTGTCCTCCACATCATCGTAGTCGAAAGCAAGGTCAAACGAATCTCGTTCATCTTCGACGATCATGTTATGGAGTACAACACATGCTTTCATTATCAAATCCAACTCAGCTTTGTCCATGTTTCGCGCAGGACCCCGAATGATAGCGAAGTGGGCTGGTAGAACCCCAAACGTTCGTTCCACATCCTTTCTAACAGACTCCTAACATTCGGTGAACAATCTTGCCTTTGCTCCTTGGAGAAGAGGGTTAGTCTTCACGAATGTTGCCCATTTTGGATAAATACCGTCAGACAAAAAGTATTCAATATTGTACTCACGACTGTTCATGACGTACTCACATTTTGGAGTCCGACCCTCATACACCTCTTGGAAAACATTTGATCGGTGAAGAACATTTAAGTGGTTGAGGCTACTAGGACACCCGAAGAAGGCATGCCATATCCAAAGGTCATACGAATCAACAACTTCAAGAATTAAGGTGAGGACTCTATAAATCCCTTTTGCGAACATTCATTTCCAAGCCGATGGACAGTTCTTTCACTCCTAATGCATATAATCTATACTCCCTAACATGCCGTGGAAATCACGGGCCTCGTAAACTTGCAATAGTCGATCAACATCAGCTTGTGTTGGTTTTCTCAAATACTACTCTCCAAACACTTGAATGACACCAGCAGCAAAGCTTTTCATGCACTCCATTGCCGTGCTTTCTCCAATATTCAAGTACTCATCGACACAGTTTGCCGATATCCTATAGGCGAGTATGCGCATTGATGCGGTACACTTGGTGAGCGGCGATAACCCACGCCGACCAACACCATCGTGCCTCAACCGGAAGTACTCAAATCGACTAGTGAGGGTGTCCACAATGCGGAGGAACAAGTGTTTCTGTATCCGAAATCTACGCTGAAAATGAGTGTCGTTGTAGATGGAGTTATATGCAAAGTAGTCTCTGTGGAGGCGATGGTGTGCGTATTCTCAGTCCATCGGAATAAATCTTTTCTTCTTTTTTGGTCGTGTGGATGATGAAGCTCTGCCCTCTTGTATAAGTTTCAAAACTAGCTCAAATGACTTCAGCTGAGATTGATTGTCCAGTACGATTTCAAGTTTCGGTGAGTCGTCACTAGAAGAGGATGACTCTAGTATGAAGCTAAGACCATCTGATGATTCTGTGGAAGATGAAGAAGATGGGTGATTCATTTTGCAATACCTGTGACAGAATTTAGGCAAAGTAAGAGAGCATCGTAGTTAATATTGAACATATTATTAAAATTGAACTCGTTGAAATTAAATTAAACATCGTAGCTAAAATCAAACATATTAGACCTAACATTATGGTGTAAAATTAAAGTTGGACTCCGAAAAAATAAAATTAAACATTTCATTCCACAACTAAAGTGGTTCAATTACAACAAACACTTTCGAAAAGAAAGAACAACAAAAGCACAAGGTAAACAACATATTATTCATAAAACATGGATGTCAATCTAAAGAAGGGCTAGCACTAGATGAGGACCATGTTTGGTGATAACGACTCCTAATTTCTTCCTAAAGTGGACCATATCGCGCTTAATCCTCTGGGCACATCTTAGCATTGTCCATTCTCAATATCTTATCCTCATACTTCATCCGTTGGAAGCGCTAATGGTCATCTCTTAGTTCAACAGCTCTCTTAGCTGCTTCTGCCTTGACCTTAGAGGCCTCCACATTCTTCTCTTAGGCGATGACATATCTTTCCCACATGGTGCTGTTTTTGACATTTGTTGTCCCCAAGGTCGATAGCTCCTTGGTGACAACGTCAAGCACCGAGTCATGCACTCTTTCTTTTGCCTTTCTTTTGGCGGCTTTTCTTCCTATGGGGCGGATCAGTCCACCAACTTCCTCTGTTGGTGTATCTTCATTAGCAGGAGTTATTGGTGTGCCGGGGGTGCTGGATGTGCCAGATGTGTCACTCTCAGTGTACCCGCCCACCTCGTTAATCCTCAAGCATTTAGTGGCGACATCTGTAGATTGATCGTAGTTGACTTCCCATTTCGGTTGATCCTTTAGTAGCACCCACCAATGCATCAAGTCGAATGGTTTGCCCACCATATCAACATATAGATCTTGGGTTTTCTACATAATATTGTCATCATTCGCCCCACTTGGGTTCGCCCGATAAGCCTGACTCACACAAGCGGTCCACTTGGACACAAGTGGAGCTGCTCGGTTCCAACGGACATTGCAAACTTTTGGCGCTCGCTTCGTAGCTCCATCGGGAGCGTGTTGGTTGTAGGCACTTGCGATCTTTGTCCAGAACCCCATTTTCTTTTGGTCAGCCCCAACAAGGGGGTTGGTGCTGACATTGATCCATGATGTGACCAAGTGGCGATCTTCTTCCAATGTCCACTAGGAAGTCACGCCGACACTCTCATTGTGGGTGGGGTTGGGTGGAGGATGGGGTGTTGATAAGGTTGTATTATTAGGTGGGATTAGCTGATAAGGAGGGGGCATTGAACCGTAGTTGAAGTTTGGAATTGGGGGGACATTCTAGCTTTGGAGGGGAAAGTTTGGTGGTGGTTGAGGATAGTGCATATGTGGGTATTGTTGAGGGTATTGTGGATGGTATTGCCAATTAGGAGGGTTTGGGACAATATTCATATTGTTCGCAGCATCCCATTGTGAATTATCCCCAGTTAGTAAGTTTATGAAGGATTGTGCGTGATTGGGATCCATTTTAAAGTGAACACCTACCAATTTATTTTTAAAAAAAAACATTCATACACTTAGTTTCTCATATATTTTACAAAACAACATAAAATATTTTAAATTCTAATTTGTAAACATTTCAATTCTAATTTCTAAACATGCTAACTTTTACACATTTCTAATCACACACATAATTTCTAACATATTTTCAAAACTAGCAAACCATATTAATTTCTAAACATTTGAATTGTAATTTCCATACATTCTTACTTTTACTCATTTCTAATCACACTCATAATTTGTAACATATTTTCAATGATAACAAACCATATTAATTTTTGCAATTAAGCACTTCAAATTCTAACTAACAAATACCTAAATTCTAATTTCTACACATTTCAATTCTAATTTCTAAACATGATCATGCTTACTTTTACATCTATCTTATCAATTACAAATTAATCACACCAAATTTTCTTACATATTTCTTACCCTATCATTTTTTGTTTCTTTAAAAAATAAAACATTCACACATTCAACTTCTAACATATTGTAAACAACAACAAAATTAATTTCTCAAATCAAGCATTTAATAAATTGTAAGTAAAAAATATTTCAATTCTTATCCTACCAATATTTTTTTACAAAAAAAAAACATGTTATACACTAATTTTCTATCATGTTGTAAAGAAGAACAAAAAATATTAAATTTAGTAATCATGCATTTAACATCTAACTATTGAAATTCTAATTTCTAAACATACCAACTTTAAGTACATATTGAACTACTTCATATTCTAACATATTCTTACATATTTCTTACCAACCAAATTTTTTTTAAAAAAAATTAGCACACACTTCATTTGTAATAACATATTTTTAAAAAGAGCAAACCATATTAATTTTTAAACATTTGAATTGTAATTTCCAAACATGCTTACTTTTACTCATTTCTAATCACACTCATAATTTGTAACATATTTTCAATGATAACAAAACATATTAATTTTTGTAATTAAGCACTTCAAATCAATTTCTAAAATCAAGCATTTAATAAATTTCTAACATATTGTAAACAACAACAAAATTAATTGCAAAAATTAAGCGTTTAATAAATTGTAAGTAACAAATATTTAATAAATTTCTAAAACCAAGCATTCAACAAAAACGTTGAATTACTTACAATTGCCTTCACTTCACTTTAGTCTTCAACTTAATGAAAAACTCCAAAATATGTCTACAAAATTCCACAAAACAAAATATATTAGTTACAATATCAAAGTAAAATTATTTATACAAAACTTAAACCAACTACATAACAAGTATTATTACTTACCCAAATTTGGGCCTCTTCCAACTTTAATTTCTTCCAAATTTCATAAAACTCAAAATTACAACAGTAATTGCAAAATCGGATTTGAGAGTGAGAGTGAAAGATAGATGAATTTTTGCACAAATGTTGGATGTATTTATAAAGAACAAAATCTCACAAAAAAAAATAATTTATCGGCCAAATAGCCATTGGACATCAAACCCCAGGTCCAATGGCTATTCTGGCCCACTTCCCAAGCCCAGGAGCCCGTTCCTAGCTTTTTCTTTTTCTTTTTTTAATTTTCCATCAAAACGCGTCGCTTCATTTGCAACGACCACACCAAACGCTGCGTTTCACCCAGCTACACAACAAAAAAAAAAATAGAACGCGAGGCAGTACGCTTGGTTAGTCTGCCACGCGTGTACCTGCCCCGTGTCCCACGCTGCGGCAGCACCCACGAAACGCATGTGACATGCGGGGCCCACCTTCTGCCTCTCGTTCCACCCGCTGCTAGTGCTCTAAGTTAGTTGGTCCTGTTTTAAAACTAAACCTGCCAATTTAAGGACAACTTCAATTATTAGAAAACAAAATCTAAGTCCAACCAATGACACTAAGCCAAATGTCACTCCGGCAATAATATAATAGATATTATATATTTTCTTCTTATTTGTTTGCTAATTTGGGCAAAATAATTTCAACTCTATCCGGTTTATTTTGAGAATCTAGGATATTCATTTAGAATCGTGTAATCTTGGTGGCCAATTACCACCAAAGAGTTTGAACCAGTCCCTCTGCAGTATAGTTTTTATGATAGCTAATGGTTCTCCAATACTATGGCCCCTGTTTTTTTCTACGATTTGGAGGA
>JACYFF010031954.1:7368156-7379770 GCA_017589665.1 Selenicereus undatus | reverse complement strand
AGTTCATTGCATTCAACCTCATGTACAAAACATGCAAAGAAATAGTTACTTTAAATTGCAATGAAAGTATGAAATGATGATTTTGAGGCCCTCCATGGAAGTATGTCTCTGAGATTTAGTGAGAGAATTTGAAGGTAGAGAGAGAATGCAACAGACTTGTAAATGGAAGCACACTGTATTATCATTCAGCACATGCTTTTATACAGTTAGCTAAGTAACTAACTGCTTACATCATTATCTGTAATAGGCAAATATCTTGTACAAATATCAAGTAACAGAAATTAGTTTTATTCCTCATTTTCCGCATTCATTACAGTAACTCCATCACTCCCCCTCAAGCTGGTAGTTGTACAGAACTAACAACTCCCAGCGTGCTCAATAGATGAATATACGGAGTAGCAGAAACCACCTTGGTGAACAAATCTACCAGTTGATTCTTGGAGCTGAGATAACAAGGATGAATTTGACCAACTTTAAAGTGATCTCGAACATAGTGGCAATCAACAACAATATACTTCGTTCTCTCATGAAATACAGGATTTCTCACAATGTGGAGAGCAGTCTAGTTATCACAAAATAAATGTACTGGTAAGAGAGGTTGTACAGCTAAGTCTCTTAGCAAGGCAAGCAACCAAGTGAGCCCACAACAAGTCTTGGCCATAACTCTGGGTTGTCCTTCAGCAGTAGAACAATCCACAACACCTTACTTCTTTGATTTTTAGGAAATCAAAATATGTCCTAACAAAATAGCATAGCCCGTGACTGATTTTCTGGAGTTAGGACAGCTACCTTAGTCAGAGTTGCAATAGGCTCTTGGCTGAAGATCAGAATTGGCCGCCAGCAAAATACCATGTTTATATGTAGCTTTTAAATATCGCAAGCCATGGAAGGCTTCTTGCATATGAGCATCCATAGGACAACTCATGAACTGACTTAGAAATTGCACAGCAAAAATGATATTAGGTCTTGTGATAGATAGATATATCAGCTTGCCAATAAGTCTCCTAAACTTGTTTGGATCTTTAAGGGACTGTCCTGAATCAACAAACAACTTGAGGTTTGGTGTCAAATGGACTTTGAGAGATCAACAATTGTCCATCTTTGTTTCTTTTAGAAGATCCATAGTATATTTCCTCTAATATATAAATGTACCAGCCTTAGTTCTGCTGACTTCTAGGCCCAAGAAGTAACTCAATTGGTCGAGGTGTTTCATATGGAACTTGGCACTCAAATAGGACTTCAACTCTGTTATGACTACATCATCACTCCCTGTAACAACCATATCATCTACATATACTAACACAGCAGTATAGGCCTTGTTAGTGTGCTTGGTAAACAGGGTATAATCAGCCTTGGATTGATGAAATCCAAATTCAATCAATGCAGTAGACAGTTTCTCAAACCACTGTCTGGGGGCTTGCTCTAATCCATAAAGGGATTTTAAGAGCTTACAAACTATACTCCCCCTGTTTGAGGAAACTAAATCTGAGTACTTGTGACTTAGCTTCTAAAGCCCTGAGCTCAGAATTCATTGTTGCACACCATTTGGGCTCTTGAATTGCTTCAGAAAATAAGGTAGGATCATGACATTTATCAATAGAAGCAAGTCAGGCTTTGTAATTAGGGTTGACTGCAATAGTAGTCACAGCACTAGCTATTGAGGTATTGGTATTGGTCATTTCAAGAGCAGAGGCATGTTGGGTTTTTGTAACTTGAGCAACAAAATCACTCATCCAAGTTGGAGTTTTCTTCACTCTAACACTTGTTCTCATAGGCTAAGTTTCATGGCTTTGTTCAGCATTACCGGTTAGTGAGAGTATAGTGGTGGTAGGTGTTATTACACCTTGTGGTGTGGAGTCTTCAGGGGAATGGGAAACACTGTATCCCATTGTAGGGACATTTTCAGTCTGATTGCTCATTTGGTACAAAATACCATCCAAATACTCATTGTATAACAAATTGTTGGTCTTTGGTTTTACCTCAGGAATAGGTTTCATGTATTTGTCATAACTTCCCTTTTGATAGGGAAATGCATGTTCATAGAAGTTAACATCTCATGAGACAAAGGTATACTTGGTGAATAAATTCATTAGCTTGTAACCCTTCTGATTACTAGCAAACCCCCAAAACAAACACGGCATTTCTCTGGGAGTCAACTTGCCATGTGTTCTAGCTGGATTGCTAGCCATTACTAAACAATCAAAAACTCTTAGATTGTCATAATAAGGAGTTTTTTGTAATAGCATTTCACATGGAGTTTTGTTTCCAAGAACCTTTACGGGCAACCTATTAATTATGTACACAGCAGTTAGAACACAATCACCCTAAAAATGTAAAGGTAGAGCAACCTAAAGTGTAACGCCCGGGATTTTATTCCCTTCGTTAAGCCGATTTATATCGTTATAAATTGAAATAATATCGATATAGCCTGCCTGAGTGCTGATTTTATTGAAAAGAATATTATTAGTTTTGTTGATATTAAGGATTACTATTGGGTACCACATTGAGCAGATTTTCGAATACGACTAGAATGTCGACCCTTGGGAATGATTTTGCAACTTATTGAATCAAACCTTAATATAATCAAAAGGCGAATAAATCGGTAGATGATTATATTAATGGTTACGGTTTGAGAATGGAGGTCGCGAATTGGATAAATAGTACAACGGGTTGGTATTTTATCAGCGACTGATTAGAGACGGAAAAAAAAATGTAAAAGGGGGCCGAAGCCCCTTCTTCTTCTTGAGGCAGCAAAATCGCGAAGGAGGGGGGGAGAGGGGAGGAAAATCGCGAAGCTCCTCAACCCCCACATACACTCACTCCGGGAGAGAGAGAGGGAGGAGAGGTGGGCAGCCGGCGACCGGCCGACGTGCGCGGGGTCGTCCCACACCCTGGTCGTCCCTCGACCGGCCAGCGAGAGAGCCAGACGGCGAGAGGGGGAGAAATAGAGCAAGGGAAGGGGGGTCGCAGCTGGTATCTCGGCGGCTTCTCCAGGGGGTCGCCGGCGGCGGCGAGTCGGCAGGAGGGTGGTGACCAGCAGATAGGGAGCAAATGGGCGAACCGAGCCCGTATTGAGCCACCCAAATCGAACCCTAAAACGGGTCCCTTAGCTTGGATTCGAGGTGGGTTTCCTCTTCCTCCTATTTATTGTTAAATTGTTAATTTCGATAGAGCTTATTGATTATTGATTATAGTTCGTTCAGGTTGAATTCGAGCCAATTATCAGTGATTTGAGGAAATTGTAGCGTAAATTGAACGATACCATATATATATATATATGTTAGTCGTACTGAACTAAAGTTTATCGTTTATATATATATAGTTTATCGATTATATATCGTTTGTCGATTATGTGAAGTTATCGAATTTATATACAGTTTATCGATTATATAGTTCATCGATATCAAATTTATTGAGTATGTCAAGTTTATCGATTACATAGTTCATCGATCATATGAAATTTACTGAGTATGTCAAGTTTATCGATTACATAGTTCATCGATTATACGAAACTTATACATAAGTTTATCAAATATATACATGGATAAGTTATCGATGCTAAGAAATTTATTGATTATATGAGGGCTTCGGTTTTATAACGTTTAACGATTATATATATATACGTTATCGATCAAGTTCATCGAATATATAAGGTTCATCGATTATACATGCTTACTGTTTCTATAAAGTTTATTGATTATATAATTATGCATGTTTATCGATTATATAAAGTTTATCGAGTATACTATGTTTATTGTTTGTATAATGATTATCGATTTTATGAAATTCTTGATTATACATAGTTATTGATTATATTAAGTCTATTGCCTTTATATGTTTATCGATTGTATGCAGCGTATCGATTATATAGTTTATCGATTACATAGTTAATCGATTTTATGAAAAATCGACTATATAGTTCATCGATTATATTCTATGACGTTTATCAATTTATTGGTAATCCATGGATTATATGAAGTTTATTGAGTATATTTATATCGTATGTTGCTTATATGAAGTTTGTCAATTGTATATAGTTTATCGATTATAGTCAAGGTTCATAAATGCTTATTTACATGATTGCTAAGCGTTCCTAATGTTTAATTTGGTCAATTGTATATAGTTTATTGATTATAGTCAAGGTTCATAAATGCTTATTTACATGATTGCTAAGTGTTCCTAATTGTTTTACCGGTCGTCTGTTTCCATCGACAAGTCATTGGTAATGAAATAACCTTAAACCATCGGTTGATCAACCGAATGAGTAAGGTGGCCAGTAAATAGGTCGAGGGATAAGAGATCTTTAAAGGTTATTTGCATTTTTAGCTTAACCAACCAAGTACTTCCCTAGAAGTTTACATGTAACTTCAACTTATATGTTTCAAAGCTCATTATTTAGCAGAGAATTCAAAGTTCAATATTTCATTTCTCTGCCAGTAGGCAGGGAATTCAAAACTCAGTATTTCATTTCCCTGCCAGTAGGAAGAGAATACAAAACTCAGTATTTCATTTCTCTGCTAGAAGGCAGAGAATTCAAAGCTCAGTATTTCATTTCTCTGCCAGTAAGCAGAGAATACAAAACTCAGTATTTCATTTCTCTGCCAGTAGGCAGGGAATTCAAAGCTCAGTATTTCATTTCTCTGCCAGTAAGGAGAGCATTCAAAGTTCAAGGTTTCATAATTTTGCCAGTAGTCATAAGTTGAAGTTACATGTTTCATAGCTCTGTTAATATGCAGTAGAGTCATGCGTTATAAAACCCCGCAGACGGGTAGAGAAATGTGGTCAAAGGAGACTTCCAGTTCCTATGATGGTTTACGAAACGTTATACTTTTAATAAACAAGCATGTGAAATTCAAAGGTCATTTTGTTACATTATTAATAAATAGTTTACTAATCACATGACGTAGTTATATGCCTCATTTTATGGTTATCATTCTATGTTTTCTCACAGAAATCTATTCTTGCATATGACCAGCTAACTATGTGGTATAGTAAGGATTGTATCGCATTGAACATGATGGTTGTTTTAGAGGCATTGCTAAATTCATATAGCCTACTACCTGACAGCATCTTTAACGACATCTTAACGAGTATGTACGATTTACATTATATGAACTAAAACTAGTTTCGCTAATGTATTGAGTATTACGTAAAAAGGTTTTAGCAATGGAGGAGCCTGTTGTAACAGAGATTTCAGCGAGAGTGTTCCTGGGTTCAACCCCATTGTTTTATTAAGTTTATGAGTTCATATGAGTGACTTATGGAAAGTTCATCGAGTATAGCTATTCTTAAGTTTAAGTTGTTGGTGCAAATGTTCATTTCTCTCGCATTGTGAGAGGGAGACATACTGTACGATAGGTGAGCCTTTCAAAAGGGGAGAAATTACGAACGACGGTCGTAAGTTATTATCGTATTGGAAATATTGTTTTAGGGGAGGGGGTTATCCACTGTATGATTATCACTCATTCCATCTGTCATTGTTGCCCTCCAGGTTTCTGAAGTAAGCCGAAAGGAAGTCATTGCCACCCTAGAAGTAAAGTGATGTGCTTGTACGTGAGCTGCAAAGTGTCTTATAATGTAATGATTGTAAATTAAGTTCTTGTGTGCTTGGTTTGCATATCATTTAAAGTCGTTTTGTATGGCCTTATGAGCCACCATCTAAGTTGTCAGGGCTGTACTATTCATTGTTCATTTGTTTAAACACTGAACTGCATTGATTGTGGTGCTCCGGGTGGGTAGCTCGTAGAGCTGTGAACTCCGGCGGGTGGTCGTTGAGTTAGTTTTTACTGTTATTTTCCGTGCAGGGAATTAATTGTAAGGCTTTAAGCCTGGGTAAATGGTCAATTTTTAGGGAAAACTCTGCCCGTTTTGTCCCAAGATTTAAAGAAAATGGTAACATTCTTGGCTTTAGGGTTGGGGGTGTTACATAAAGCCTCAATGCTCTTGATATTTCAAGAATGTGTTTGTGTTTTCTCTCAACCCTAACATTCTGTTGAGGCCTATCAACACATGAGGTTTGATATCTCGTGGTAAGCAAAGCATGCTTGACAAGGGCCTGAGTCGAATTCTAAGGCATTATCTGACCTTAGAGTTTTGATTTGTTTTGCTAAAGTGATTCTTTGCATAAGCATAGAATTTTTAGATCATGGCAAAGGCTTGTGACTTTGACTGCAACAGGTACACCCAGGTTGCTCTTGTATGATCATCAAATATAGTGAGAAAGTATCTAAACTTTCCATGAGCTAATACTCTGTAAGCGCCCCATATGTCAATATGTATTAAGTCAAATGGTTCAGCAGCATGATGTTCACTAAGATCATGTGGTAATTTTGCAAATTTTGCTATAGGACATGTCAAACATACTTCTTGACAATCAGCAGGTTTGGATACACTAGCAACATACCTCAATTTTGACACTGGAGCATGTCCTAATCTCTTATGCCAAATAGAAAAGCCCAACAGTTTATTTGCAATATTAGGAACAGAAAACTGTTTAAAATTAGTGAACATTTTGTGTAATACCAATTTGCATGTACCAACTGCTGAGACACTTTTTCCAAGGGTGTGTTTACCAGATAGTAGAGTCCTATCTTTATTCACCAATTCCCTTTGTTGCACAGTCCTAGAACAAGCATATGTCCTCATGAAATATTGCTATACAATTGTTGTCTCTATATAGCTTGCGTACTGACAACAGATTGTACTTAAAGTTGGTACCACAAGTGTTTCCTTCATAACTAGACCATTACAGAAGTGTACATTGTCATTATGTTTAATTGGTATTTGTGTTCCATTGGGTAGCTTAATACAGGATTTAGCATTGTTACTTGTAATTTCTTGCAATGCTTAGGCAAAGCACTCATATGATCAATTGCATCCGTATCAAGGACCCAGTCTATGGCATCTTTTTCAGCATGAAAACAAATAGTTGTACCTGCAAAGCTGTAACTAATCCCTTCATTAGTCTCCTCTGACTCTCTGAGTGATTGACTGAACTTAAGTTATTTGAAGTTGTACGCCCCCAACCCTAAGGCCATGAGTGTTACCTTTTGGTTCTTAAATCTTGGGACAAAACAGACAGATATTTCCCTAAAAATTGACCATTTTCCCATGCTTACAGCCTTATAATTAATTCCCTGCACTGAAAATAACAGTAAAACTAACTCAACGGCCACCCGCTGGAGTTCACAACTCAACGGGCTACCCAACCGGAGCACCACAATCAATGCAGTTCAGTGTTTAAACAAATGAACAACGAAGGGTACAGCCCTGGTAACTTAGATGGTGGCTCATACGGCCATACAGAGTGACTCTAAATGATATGCAAACCAAGCACACAAGAACTCAATTTACAATCACACACTATAAAAATATATTGCAGTTCACGTACAAGCCCATCACCTAGCTTCTAGGCAGCAGTGACTCCCTATCGGCTTACTTTAGAAACTTGGAGGCGCAATAATAGATGGAATGAGCGATAATCGCATAGTGGATAACCCCCTCCCCTAAAAGACGCAATAATAACTTATGACCGTTGTTCATAATTTCTTTCTTTTTGCACAGTATGTTTCCCCCTCCCAACGCGAGAGAAATTAATGTTTGTACCAATGACTTAAACTTGAGAATAACTACGCTAGATAGATTTTCCAGAAGCCACCCATATGAACTCGTAAACTTAATAAAACAATATCATTAAAATAATCACAAGTAGTATGTCATTGACGCCTGAAAAATGGTAAAGGTCGATTTGTCTTAAAAGGTAGATTTGTCTTAATTGTTTCTACCGAGTCAAATGGCAAATGAATAATGTGATGCTTACAAATTGGGACAAACACTGATAAAACTTTATTGCAGATATCATATGTTAATATAAGTAGTGAACATGATCTACGAATACCATTTATCTCCTCTCCTCTTGTACTTGTGTCGTAAATTTGGATCTATAGCATCATCTCCTAAATAAGATATAACTTCCTCCATCCCAACTTCTTTGCACAGTTTGACAATTACTCACCTTATTTCAGGATTTCAATTCAAGTATTCAATAAGCTTTAGTATCAAGTAGGAAGAGCAATAAAATGAATGAAAATTGACATCATAATCCTTAAAAAGAGAGCAATGGCTAGTTAGACAGCAAATGCCAGCTGGCTGACCGCCCAGATTCATCATAGGAACTATATACCGACCCTTGAATTTTGCATGCTTGTTTATTTAAAGTATATCGTTTCGTAAGCCATCATAGGAATTGGGAGTCTCCTTTGACCATGTTTCTCTTAACTTACTGCATATTAGCAGAGCAATGAAACATGTAACTTCAACTTATGCCTACTGGCACAATTATGAAGCATTGAACTTTGAATCCTCTCCTTACTGGCAGAGAAACGAAATACTGAGCTTTGTCTCTGCCTTATAGCAGAGAAATGAAATATTGAGCTTTGGATTCCCTGCCTACTAGCAGAGAAATGAAATACTAAGCTTTGTCTCTGCCTTATAGCAGAGAAATGAAATACTGAGCTTTGTCTCTGCCTTATAGCAGAGAAATAAAATACTGAGCTTTGTCTCTGTCTTATAGCAGAGAAATGAAATACTGAGCTTTGAATTCCCTGCCTACTGGCAGAGAAATGAAATACTGAGCTTTGTCTCTACCTTATAGCAGAGAAATGAAATCTTGAGCTTTGTCTCTCTGCCAAATAATGAGCTATGAAACGTATAAGTTGAAGTTACATGTAAACTCCTAGTGAGGTACTGGGTTGGTTACGCTAAAAATGCAAATAACCATTAAAGATCCCTTATCCCTCGACCTATTTACTGGTCACCTGACTCACTCGGGTGATTAATCCGATGGTTTAAGGTTATTTCGTTGCCAATGACTTGTCGATGAAAACCGACAACCGATAAAACAATTAGGAGCACTTAGCAATCAGGTAATTAAGCATTCATGAACCTTGACTATAATATACCATTGACAAACAATCGATACGTTGTATACAATCGATAATCATTATACAAACAATAAACATTGTATACTCGATAAACTTTATATAATCGATAAACATGCATAATCAATGAGCGTCATATAATCAATAGACTTTAAGTAAGTATATATATTCGATGAACATTATATATAATCGATAAATATGCATAATCAATGAGCGTCATATAATCAATAGACTTTAAGTAAGTATATATATTCGATGAACATTATATATAATCGATAAATATGCATAATCAATGAGCGTTATATAATCAATAGACTTTAAGTAAGCATATATAATCGATGAGCATTATATATAATCGATAAATATGCATAAGCAATGAGCGTTATATAATCAATAGACTTTAAGTAAGCACATATATTTATGCACAATCAATAAGCGTTATATAATCAATAAACTTTATAGAAACAGTGAGCATGTATAATCGATGAACATTATATATTCAATGATAACGTTATAAACCAGCGATGAACATTATACATTCAATGAACTTTATAAACCAAAGCCCTCGTATAATCAATAAATCTCTTAGCATCGATAATTTATACATGTATATATTCGATAAACTTATGTATAAATTTCATATAATCGATGAGCTATGTAATCGATATGTAATCGATAAACTTGACATACTCAATAAATTTGATATCAATGAACTATATAATCAATAAACTGCATATAAATTCGATAACTTTGCATAATCGACAACCGACATATAATCGATAAACTATATATATATATATATAAACGATAAACTTTAATTCAGTACGACTAACATATATATATATATGGTATCGTTCAATTTACGCTACAATTTTCTCAAATCATTGATAATTGGTTCGAATTCAACCTGAACGAACTATAATCAATAATCAATAACCATAGGTAGGAGGAAGAGGAAACCCACCTCGAATCCAAGCTACAGGACCCGTTTTATGGTTTGATTCGGGTTGGCTCGGTGTGGGTTCGGTTTCCCTTTGTTGCCCTGCTACTGTTTCCTCCCCCCCTCTGCTCCTCTTGCGTCTCTGCTCGCCGCCGTACCACCGGTGTCCGGCGAGGGTGGCTGCGCCAGTGGCGGTCGCCCGGGGTTGGAGTCCCAAACCCTTGACCCACGACATTCCTCTCTTGCATCCGTCTCTCTCTCTCTCACTTGAATTGGGCATTGACCGGGGAGGGGACGACTAGGCGTGCGTCAGCCGGTCACCGACAACCCCGCCGGTGCCTCTCTGGCCCTCTGCCGGTGTGCGTGTGTGTGTCCTACCGGCAAGGGGGGTCGAGGAGCCCCCCCTCTCCCCTGCTTCCCGATTTCTCCCCCTCCTCTCCTTCACGATGCTGCCGCCAAAAAAAGAAGGGGCTTCGGCCCCTTTTCCATTGTTGTTTTTTTTTGTCTACTGATAACAACACCATACCATAAATCCAATTTTCCGATCTTCAAATCTTAAAGCCTAACCATTAATATAGTCATCGGTGGGTTTATTCGCCTTTTGATTATATTAAGGTTCGATTCAATAAATTGCAGAATCATTCCCAAGATTCGACTTTCTAGTCGTATTCGGAAATCCGCTCAATGCGGTATCCAATAATAACCCTTAATACCAATAAAACTAATAATAATGAGGTAATGATATTCTTTTCAATAGAATCAGCACTCGGGCAGGCTACATCGATATTAGTTCAATTTATAACGATATAAATCGACTTAACAAAGTGAATAAAATCCCGGGTGTTACAGAAGCTAGGAGCAATTTGAGTAGTTGTTCAATTTGTTAAGTAGTTAATCCTTGGCACTAATTGCTCTACTGTCTCAGCTTGATTTCCTGCCTTGAATCCTGAACCATGAGTCTTGCCTCCAAGGTTTGAATTCAGCTATCCTTGCTTGTTTATGCTTCCTTTCCTTTGAGAGTTCTTCTTCCCTCTTGGATGCCAGCTAGGATATCCAATGACCTTCCAACATTTGTCCTTTAAATAACCGTTTACTCCACACATAGTGCATCTTACTTCAGCATTTTTACTTAACATAACAGATGATTCAACTTGAAATTGTACATCATTCAGAACTTGTCTTTGCAGTTCTTCTTGTTGAATCATTGAGCAGACTGATTCAAGTAAAGGCAATAGACTCATCAAGAGTATTTGAATCATTTGAGATGAATATGTTTTATCAAGTCCATTCAAAAACTGGAAAAGCCTCTGCTCTTCATTTTGTTTATTCAATGCTTGCAGGAAATTTTTGATTTCATCAGTCATAGTTGTAAATCGAGGCAAATCATTCATATCACTCAGCTATTCCCAAATTCCTCTCATTCTTGTATAGTACTCGTTGACAGAAGCACTGTTCTGTTTCAGATTGTAGACATCCTTATTGATTTTGTATTTTCTTGAACCATTGCTCACAGGAAATCGTCGCTCTAGTTGGTTCCAAATCTCAGCAGCTGATTTAATATACATGATTGAATCTACAATTAAATCAGACACAGAGTTCATAATCCAAGCTATAACCATGTTGTTGCATGCATCCCATTGATCTCCTTTGATTGGAACATCAGTAGGCCTAAGAAGAGTTCCGTGAACAAACGGAGGTTTCCTCTTCGTTGATAAAGCAATCTCCATTGCTTGTT
>JACYFF010031954.1:7313166-7325940 GCA_017589665.1 Selenicereus undatus | reverse complement strand
GCTTCGAGATGGGGCTGTGAAGTGACCCCTTTCAGACTGCCATATCTAGTGGAGTCGGCACTAGGAGAGACCACAGCTGAGTGGATCGAAAAGTTGAGACCACAGTACTTGGCCAGATTACCCCTCTCTCGTCTCCCTTGGCCCCCCCTTAGTAACAGGGTTCTGCCACAACCATGGCTCCCCCTTTATGCCCCTGGTTCGTCTTTACATCCACATCTGTACATTTATTCACCTGTTCTGGTCGACCTCATCAGCGCAGCCCAGAGTAGTAATGAGTGGCTACCTTCTAGCCGCCGAGCTATTCCTGCAGAAGCACTTGAGTGGGGAACTTCCAGACTATGGTGGTGTGAATGTAACCCGGGGGGTTGGTCGTCTTGTGGGCTCCCGGTCTCTGGATTTCGAAGCTCCTTGGGTGTCAGAATCATTAAGGATCCGAAATTATCAGGTGAATTCCTTCCTTTTTTTAGTTCCCCTCCCATGAGTCAAGAGCATGATTCAAATTGGCATCGTTGGCTGCCTGTTAGATGCTGGCTGATTGTTCTCGTCCTTTGTAGCTATGCATTTATGAAGGGGGGCTGGAAGTACTGTAGTCGGATCTGGGATGGGTAGTATATATATCCATAGTAGGACCATTCAGTGTTGTCAAGCCATTCTCTGCTCTCTGTTTATTAGTATAAGTGTGCCTATGAACAGCCCACCCTCGAACCCTCCTAGCTCACTGTCACCAACCCTCAATGGTAGTCCTTACCACCATGACCACATTCCCCTTAATCCTGATCCTGCCCAACCTGGACAGCCTTCTGTGCTGGATGGAATTCGATATAACCATCATAGCCAACCCGATCCACATCGACCCACTTGCTATGCCAATGCCCTTAAACTCGGTATGGGGGGTACTGGTGGTTCTGAAATCCCCCCACTTAAGCCAGAACTTTGTTCTCAGTTTCCCGGAAGTAACCCTGCAAGGAACATTCCCATAGACCTTCCACTCCCTGACAAACAAAAGAGCCATTCCGATCCCCATGGGTCTACTGACGCCCCACCAAGCCACTTGGAGGAACTTCAGGCTTGTTGTCTATTTGGGAAAATTTGGGGGGAGCCTATCCCGATCCCGGCCATTATTCATAAAACCAAAAAGGACTGGATTTTTGTGAGAGGACAAGTCGATTACATAGATGCAGGTAATGAATGGCTCATGATACGTTTTGCTAATGCAGAGGATAGAATGTTGGTTTTTGATCAACGTCCATGGCATGTTAATGGGCTGAACTTTGTTGTTAAGAAGTGGACTCCCTTCTTTGACCCATATACTGCTATCATAGACAGAATAGATCAGTGGGTGAGGGTGCCACGGCTGCCATGGGAATTCTGGGATCATACTTCTCTTACGAACCTTCTCGTGTCTGTAGGAACCATGGTCAGAGCCGACCAAAATACCCTTCTCCGGTTAAAGGGGAAATTTGCTCGTGTTTGCCTGAATATTGATATTACTCAACCCCTCCCGGGCAGCCTCACCATTTCCAGGGAAAGGAGGTCCATGAGAGTTCCTCTTATATATGAAGGTTTGCATGAGGTCTGTCCATTATGTGGTGGGGATTCCCACCAGCTTGACTGCTGCCCCAAACTCCCCGAGCAGAAGAAAGCTCATGTAGTGGTCCACAGGTTTGAGGATGGTGCTGGAATTGGTAATTCAGTAGGAAATTCTTCCCCTGCTAACTCTCTGATCCCTTCCGCTGATAACTGGGTCACAGTTTCCCCAAAAAAGAGAGTCCGACCCAATCTGGGGCCTAAGCATAAGAAAGAAACCAGCCTCAAGCCCCAGGTTCCCATAGGCCCCACAAAAGAACCCTTCAGCCCCCCCTCACACTCTACCCCTGCCTCTATCTCTATCATAGGGGCTTTACCGGTCCCCCATTCTCCCATGATGAGCCAGGAGAAAAGAGCTCAGATTATTGAGCCTATGCTGAATTCGGGTGAAAGGGAAGAGGAAGGTATGGATGAGGATGCGAATATAGAGTTGTTCCTCAACCTCGAAAACATCGAGGATGTGGAAATGTCCACTGACTCATCTAAGAGGAAGAGAACTGAAGAAGGCGAGGAGTGTTCCTCCCATGCTTAGTCGTTTTTCTGCTTATGGTGGGCTGCCTTTTTGCTTGGATGGGTTGTGTAATCTGGGAGCTTTTGGTTGTGGACAGTGTTAGAAGATGTCTTGCCTGCTTATGTTGGTTGTATTGTGTGTGCTGTGCGTACTCTTGTAAGCATGTTTTGTTGTCCCCTGTAACCCAGGTTATCATGTTCAGTTTGTGGACAGGTATGTTCTTTTGGGTTGTCTGTAGGATGGGCAGTGGGAGGGGAGCCCCTGTTTTCTGTATGTGTCCTGTATGTTTCATTGGTACCACCTGGGAATACTACTTTCTTTATGGTTTGGATTGGCTCTTCTACCTCTACCCCTATGCGTGTTCCTTGTATTGCCCACATCTGGGTGGATGCCGGATTGACCAAGGTACATCTCCGTTAGTGTTGCCCCTGAGCAGGGAGTGCAGCCTAACTGATTGCACTTCTGGTCTTGTCCCCTACCCAGAAGCGAAGTCTATGAAGAATTACTCTATGACTGAGACTTCATTATTCGATCTGCCAGAATGGTATAGCCCTCGAGTACAGTCCGGTCGAGGAAGCCAGTGGGGTTTTATTTGCTTTTACCTGCATCCTGCTAAGACAGAAATTAGGTTGTTTATTACACTCTGCTGTTGTGGACAGGGACTTTGCAAGCACCTGACAGCTGCAAAAACAAGATTTTCGGGATCCTTCTTGTCTCAGAAGAAAGGCCACAGAACTGAGCTTCAGAGAGATGAGCCACACCCTGCTAATTTGATGGAACTGAATGAAGATGGACATAGAAGTTTTTTCAGCTTTGTTTTTAGTGATATTTCTGTTCAAGCAAGCGAAGGGCATCACCCTTCCAAGGCTTATGTTTTGCCTGCCTTCGGGCTAAGACCAATCAGAATGTTTATGGATTTACGCATTGCGGGAACCCTGGACTCTCCTAACCATTGTAAAGTAAAGCGACAATATATGAATTATGTGCTTGGTAGGCCTGAGACCAATGACTTGTACAGACAAATTATACTGGGGAAGGATGCCTTGCCTATCCATGCTATATGTTTTACAGATTACCTGGTTACTAGTATACCTGTAAGTCGTTATCAGATCCCTGGTCAAGCAAGCTGTTGGCCAGCGTTTTTTGAGTCATTTGTTTTTAAGGGCTATATGGGCTGCCCATTAATTCTACGAAATACGTTGACTACCCTTTGGTCTCCTGGTATATTGAAAGGTCATCATCCGATAAGATGTGAGAATTCGAAACGAATTCAGCCTACGACAACTTTTATGAAGAAGGGTCCCCAGTTTCACTTCCATAGGGGTGAAATGAGAATCAAGCTTATCCAACAATAGTTGCTTAATGATTATAATCAGCTGGAACACCCAAGGGGCAAAAAAGCCGCAAGTTTGTAAAGAAGTGCAGATTTTATCTAAACTGCATAAGGCTGACATTGTCTTTCTACTAGAAACAATGGCAAGCGAAAAACATATTAGGAACATACTTCCGCAAATGGGGTTCTCTCATTACGATTATGTTTTACCGAACAATCATTCGGGGGGGATTGCAGTGCTATGGAACAGTAGTAACATTCATGCATCAGTCCTCCTCAAAGAACCACGAGCAATCCATTTACTGGTCCATGACCCCGAAAAAGGACAGAATATAATTGTATCAGGCATATATGCCCCGGCCCAGGAGAGAGACAAAGAGCAATTCTGGGAACATCTGACACATCTTAGCACAGTCTTTGACCTTCCCTGGTGTTTACTAGGGGATTTCAACGAATTAAGCAGCCCCCATGAAAAAAGAGGGGGCCAGGTACTACACAGGAACAAATTTCAAAGACTTAATCACTTCTTGGAAAAAATTGATGCCACTTCCCCCCCAGTCAAAGGGAGTATATTCACCTGGAAAAAGAGAATTCACACCCATCTTATTTATGAACGTTTGGATCGAACCATAGCCCGAAGAGACTGGTCTACCATGTATCCCAATGCCATTGAGGAACACGGTAGCTTCACATGCTCATACCATCGACCTATCATCGTCACCACAGATATGGTCGTTCCTAAACACAAAGCTTTTCCCTTCCGGTTTCAGAATTTTTGGTGCAAATACCAACAGGTAGATGCTATCATTACAAAAGCATGGCGCTCGAATTTTCGAGGTACGAATATGTTCAACCTGGCAAAAAAACTCAAAAGCACCAAGATTGAAGTTAAAAACTGGGCAAAATCACATCTCGGAAATTTTCATGAGAAACTAAAAAAGAACACGTATAAAATTGATTATGTAGAGGAACAACTAATCGAAAATCCGGATAGTCGTCGACTTAATTCGTGGCTAATCCGGCTTCTTAAGCAAAGGGAAAAAATGCTGCTTTTCAACCAAAAATACTAGGGCAAATTGCACAGAAAAGATTGGTTGACCAAAGGCGACAGAAATACTTCGTTCTTCCAAAGGAGAGCCAATTTTGTCAGAAAGAAAAAAATTACGATCAAGTTGAGGGATGAAAGTGGTGTTTGGTTAAACGACCAAGCAGCAATAGTGGATAAATTTATTGATGACTTCTCCAAAAGATTTAAATCAAGCCATACTCCCCAGCGGATCATACCAGACCTAGGTTTAGCCCCCTTATTATCAGATCAAGAGAATAAGGAACTAATTAGACTTCCTAATTTGGAGGAAGTTAGAAGCGCAGTTTTTAGTATTGAGCCTAATAAAACACCAGGGCCTGATGGATTTGGTGCAGGCTTCTTTCAGAACTATTGGCACATTGTTAAAAGTGAGCTGTTTAACAGTGTTAGTGAATTCTTTAGAAATGGGAAGCTCTTGAAGGAATTGAATCATACCTTTATTGCACTTATTCCAAAAATTAATAATCCAATTCTTACGCACCAGTTCAGGCCCATTAGCCTTTGTTCTACATTCTATAAGATCATTGCCAAGATTCTTGTTAGTCGGTTACGCCCACTTCTGGATAAGCTAATCTCACCGTTACAAAGTGCCTTCATCCCAGGAAGATCTATTCATGACAATATTCTCATTTCGCATGAAATTTTGCATAAATTTAGTCATTTAAAGACTAAAGATGCTTGGGTTGCCATTAAATTGGACATGGAAAAAGCCTATGATAGGTTGGAATGGGACTTCATCGTAAAATGTTTTCAAGAACTAGGTTTCCATCCCACATGGATCAAGTGGATCAAAGAATGTATATCGTCAGTATCGTATTCACTGATTATTAACGAAGAGCCAGCAGGCTTAATTGTACCAACTAGAGGCATTCGTCAAGGTGATCCTCTCTCTCCATACATCTTCATAATATGTATGGAGGTCCTCACCCTATGGCTCACGAAAGCCGCAGCTAGGAATAAATCTGGTATCGGCACGAAACTTTGCCCTAGATCTTGTATTTTTCCAGGATTGTTTTTTGCAGATGATTGCCTCTTGTTCTGTCGTACTACCACTGAAAGCTGTAGGACAATGAGAAAAATCCTGGATGACTTTTGCTTAACTTCAGGACAATTAATTAACTATCATAAGTCCGTCCTTACTTTCTCTCGAAATGCCTCCCATCAGCAAAAACAACTAGTTACGAATATTATCAATATACCGCATAGAGCATCTCTAGGCAAATACCTGGGGTGCCCTATCTTCCAGGGTCGGCCTGGTAAAGCTACGTTTAAAGAAATTATTGACAAAGCTACCTCCAAGCTGCAAGGCTGGCAAGATCACTGTCTATCAAAAGCTGGCAGAGCAATACTTATCCAGTCGCATCTGGAAGCGCTACCAGCACATACAATGCAATGCTTCCAGCTACCACAGTCAACCTGTCAGCATATGGATAGAATAAGTCGGGATTTTTTTTGGCATCGGATGGGTACAGATAAAGGGCTTCCCCTGATTGCCTGGCAAAAACTTTGTCTACCAAAATCTAGGGGGGGGCCTAGGATTACGAAAAGTTGAAGCAGTTAACAAAGCGTTCCAATGTAAATTAGCCTGGAAGATCCTTTCCAACTCTTCTAGCATCTGGGTTAGATCCATGAATGATAAATACCTACATTCATCTGGGTTTTTCCAGTATGCCAGAAAACCCACCGACTCGCCAGTCTGGAAGAGCATCCTTAGTTGTAGAGACCTAATCAAACAAGGTCTTATTTGGAAAGTAGGGAATGGCGAAAGCATCTCCTTCTGGGTTGATAACTGGATAGAAAATAAGAATCTCGTCGATATCCTTCAGGTTGATATTAACCAGGTCAACCAACCGCTTGCGAAGGTTTCTGAATTCATACTGAAAGGTCAATCTTGGAATTTTGAGAAACTTCGAGATTGTTTGGGAAATCATCCCATAGTAGAAAAAATTAAAGGGATTGCCATTCCGATGCATAATATACTGGACTCATTTTGCTGGGGTTTAGATAGCTCGGGCAACTTTAGTACCAAATCGGCTACTTGGCTGGCACACGAAAAAAGTAAATGTGATGGTCCGGCATGGCCGCTGAGGTGGATTTGGCAGATAGATACTATGCCCAAAATCAAAATCTTTCTGTGGCAATTATGTCATAAGGCAATCCCGGTTCGTGGGATTTTGCTCCGACGAGGTATGATCCTTGATCCCGGCTGCCCAAATTGCTACAATGATATCGAATCAATTGAACATCTACTATGTGATTGCCAGATAACAAATAAGGTTTGGGAATTAGCGGATTCCCACCACTGGTTCCCAATACAGTATGCACCTGTTGGTTGCCAAGATGTTATTGATGGATTGAACAAAATAAGAAGTTCTCACAATGCTATATTGTTACAAAAGTTCTCTTTCCTTGCTTGGAGTATCTGGAAAGAAAGGAATGCAGTAGTATTTGATAAAAAAATTTTTACTTCTGGTAGATGCCTCATCAGGGCTAAGAAGGCTTATGCTGAATGGAGAATCCGCACTTGTATGGCGGAAGACCGTTTTCACAGGGGAGCTTCTTCTTCTTCCCCTGCCTCTTCCTTCAAGTTGGTTCGTTGGAATACTCCACCCCCAGGGTTCATCAAACTCAACTTTGACGGTTCGGTTGTCAACTCAGCAGCAGCAGGGGGGTTTATTTTACGTGACTGGACGGGTAAAATTGTCAAAATTGGAGCGGCAAACTATGGGCGAACTTCAATTACTGTTGCTGAAGCAAGAGCCATGCGTGATGGAATCAAAGCAGCACATCAGGCTGGTTTCCACAATCTCTGTATTGAAGGAGATAACCGCACAGTGATTCAGGCGGTGCAAGGTCTGAGCGGTGTTCCTTGGGTTATTTCTACACTCATTGAGGATGTATGCACTTGGATTCGGCAAATGCCCCAGGTTCATATCCACCATATTTACCGAGAAGCGAATATGGCGGCTGATTGGCTCTCCAAGTTTGGCCACACTATCACGGACTGTTTCTCTTCCGATACTTGCAGTTTCTCTGAGCTTAGTTCTATTCTGACTGCGGATGTAGTTGGGCGTACTCTTGTGAGAAGAGGCGCCTAACGTTGGCAGTTTCCTTTTACCTTTGTGAAAAAAAAAAAATTCTATTTAGGGCCAGTGTTTGCTCAATCCATCTGGTTAAGTAAAAGTGAAGGACGTTCTATGATTGATACCATATTGTAAAGCCCCAAGGGCTTATGGCTACAAATCTGCATTTTTCTAATATTTGTTTCAAACAGTGAAACTTATTATCATAAGCACAAAAATCTTAATAAACTTCTGCAAAAATTGTAGAAATTCAATTGAACTATGTGTTTGCGGGCAATGTTGATATAAAACATATATCGTTAGAATAATTTCTTGATTATAATTAAGCATGAGCACTTTGTGACATTTATTTAGGATCGTGATTCAGATCACAAGGTTGTAGAATCATATTATGATCATACCACGTGTTTTTTGAACTCAATTAGGATCGTAAAATCCTAATGACTTTAAGATTCAAGGGTAGTCGGATTGATGGAGAGTCTTTAGATCGATAGTGAGATCCTGATTTGGAGTTTAATAACTATACTTGTAGATGATCTCATACTCTTCACAAAGGGAGATGTTTATTATGTTATGACAATGGTAAATACACTTATGCTTTTTGGTGAGCCCTCTAGTTTTAAACAAACCCTACAAAATCTTGCATTTACTTGGGAGGCGTTGATCCACAAACTCAACAAATGATCTGTACCACTGGGGGTTCTTTGAAGGGAAGATGTCATTCGGGTATTTGGCACTACTAAAAAAGTGTCAAATGGAAATTGAAACGGCAACAGAAAAAGACAAAGTAGCGACAGATTTTTTCAACTATTGACGGAACTCATTGAATCACTTGTCACTAAAAAGGCAGTAACAGAATTTGCATTTTTCGTAGCTAAACAGCAGCGGATAGTGCCACAGATGGTTGGTACTAGTAGAGGGCAGGGATGGTTAGTGGGACTTCAGCAACGAAATGGGAATCCGTCGCTAGGATAAGATGGATTTGGCGATGTGCTTTTCTTCGCTGAGTTTCTAACATTTCCAAAAAAAATTCACAAGATAGCGACGGAATTTCCATCCCCAAATTCGTCTCTAATTTTTTTTTAAAACAATTAAAATTTGCTTGGTCGTCTTTCCCTTATTACTATATGCCTTGCATACAAGTATAAAGAGTGCTTTGAAAAAGTACTTTCAAGCAATACATCCTTCAAAGGCTATTAGCAACAACTCGCAAACCATATAAAATATTAAAATATCTAATGCAAACCGCATAGTTTCAGACAAACATACACAACTAAAGTGACAAGTTTGCAAAAGTATTCTTGAAAAGAGTGGTTTCATTTTAACCAAGAGACTATAGTTCTCAAGCAAATGCACATGGATTAAGGAGGAAAGTCAAAAACTCATGATTAATCATATACAAGGGAAGTACCATCATATTATTTGTCCTCATCCTCGTCTTCATTATTTTATTGGGGATTAGCAAGGAGTTGTTGGGATCTACAATTGGAAGTTTGTTGCACTTGAAGAAAAGCTTGTTTTTATTGATTCATACTAAAGATCTTTGGCTCAATCGCGTTTGCTCCTAAAACACTTCATCCTTGAGTTCCTTGTTGCTTAGAGTTAGCTTGTGGAGTAAGCTCACCCCCAAAGTTGGCTACTCCACCCCTAAGATCATTCAATTTAGTTTGGGATGATGGCACATAACCTCTACATGCAATAATTTTTTTTTTCCCTAACTACAGATTGGTAACAATAATTAAACTTAGCCAATAACTGTGCTCAATCGTCTTTACAATTATTCAAGTAAAAAAATCACTTGACCTCAACGGGTCAACGAGTGTTATGTACCCTCTGCTTTTGCATTCCGCACATAAACATCTATGCTTCCCCCACTTTGAAACTCTGATTGCCTACGCACAAATTCATCGAAATAATTAACTCCATTTGAAAAATTCTTATGTGTATCCATTACGATCATGTAATAATTTATTACACATCCACCAATGATGTGGATGGTCATTCATGTTATACTTAAATAATAATATTTATGTAAGTTATTGAATTACTGTCAATTTCAGTTTATGTGCTTATAATTATCAAACATTACTCAAGTATTTCATATATTTTAAGTGTCAAATATTACCAAGCGATAACAATCTAAATAGATGAACTTAAATATAATATTTTAATTAGCATTATATAAGATATACAACTAAATATATAAACATAAAAAGTAATGTGTATGATGCTTGTTATCATTTTTCACAAATCACATGTTTTTATATTATTCACTTAGATATTTACAATTTCACCTACCACAATTAATTTCTAATTACTCTACCTCATTCTATCCCTAACATTTAAACAAAAAGTTTACATCAGATTTCCATATAATATGTATTTCGAACAAATTTATACCAACAAACTCAATAAAACACATAATCCAATGTCAACAATTGTAATTTTTAAAGCATACTAATGCATAAGATTGTTCGTTTCTACTCATACAAATTTCACCATTGAAATATAAATTACAACAATTTTACACATTTCTATTCACAAATATCTACAAATATATTTCTACTCATATCAATTTGACAACTAAAAATATATTCACACTTCATAACCCAATTTATACCAAATCACTCATATTTCAAAATTGCCAAACTATACCCTAAAATACATTGAGGGAGAGGAAGAAGCAAATTTGAGCAATTGTTTCATACAAATTCCACGATCCAATATCCATGATATTCAAAGGCATGGTAGTACGAAACAAGTGTGGGCTAAGATCGTTTACAGTACCACTAACAGCGAAGATTGGATATTGTTGACTTCAAGCTGAATCATGTAGCCATCTCCCCTTTTAATGCAACTTTTTCCAGGATATTTCGAGCCATATTTTGAATTGGCTGAATATTTCAACCACAACGTCGGGCTTTAAACAAGATTCAAGGGGTTTGCCAAGTATGTGAGAGGTAGGGAAACTTTTAGAGCTAAACCTATGCGATGCGCCTTCTGTGCTACCATATATGAAATTTGTAACACGAGGAATCTTTAAAAGTTTCAGCACAAACATTTGTAGGAAAGTTAGTTATAAACAAAATCACGCATGTGGATTGCGTTAGGCTGTAACACCCCGCCCGAAGGGAAACGGGTGTGTCATCACCGTGGATGCCCGATTAGGAACATCCACAATACTGTCTAAACTTCTTAACCTTAATTAACCTGTTCATAGACGATAGCAGTGGAAGCTCTACTCAAAGTCAAACTAAAGTTTGGGCAGGGTGATCCTAAAACATGCATTACATACATACTTAACTCAAATCCATAGTGCTCTTACACATATGTAATCCAAAAAAAATATATATATACATCCAGAACTGTATTTCCTAAACATAATCATAGCATAAACATACAATGAGGCATGCATGCCCAACTAGGTTCTTCAAAAGTATTTCACGACTGGCTAGCTTTCTTAAAGCTCATACGATCCCTTTTTGCTTCCAAAACCTGAAAAATGGTGAGGTCATGAACTTCCCAGGCCCAGTGAATAACCCTTATCGTCCCCGTTGTTACATTTTGCACATTAACCGGTTAACATATAATCATACAGTACATGTATCTTATGGCATATCGACAAAATATATCATATAACATATAGAGGACGATAACAAAACATGCATATGCTTCAAGAATCAAAATAAACTCATACCGTTCATATTTAATATGTTCACAAATATCACAAACACACACAACACATTTATGTCATGGAACGGGCAATTAGAGTAGGTTAGTCGTACTTGTCCCATACTAGGTACGATTCAAGGACTCTTGTTTTCACTTAAGTACCTAAACAAACTTTGCTATTAGTCTATTCACTAAACTAATCATGATTGTCCCACACCAATCATGTTCTTTGGGCTCACGGTCCTCACTATAGTCCAAAAGAAAGTAAAATCTGCTAAGCAACCTAACGACCTGTCCATAACCATAATTGGCACATACGTCAAGCAACGTTATCACAAAAGTTCACATAGTAGCCATAAACACATAACATGTGTCTTAAAACATGCTTATCATTCACATATGCCTTTCAAAATCAATCACATGCTCATAGATATTTTGAAAGAACCTTCAAATCCAAAACGAAATTCAAAATCCAAGACTGAGATCAAAATTAATTTCATAACTTATCCAAATTTTAGATCCAAACAAAACCCAATTCTATATCACATCCAAAATTCAAATCCAAACCAAATTAATTCCATAACATCTCCAAAGTCCAAATCAATTTCACAACACATCACATATTCTTAATTGAATGCAAAACTTTTAGGTTAGGGGAATTCAACTCATGATTTACGCAAAGAACCATCACAACAAAGGGTCACAAACACATCCTGGCGGACCGGGCGATGCCCACTCAAGGTACAAACCAGGAACCCAACGCTCTAGAGTACGTAAATGCCCTCAAATCACAAACTGTGGAGTCACATTCATATCCTGGAGAACCAGAGACCTACACAGCTCCCAAAGAACACAAACTGAGGAGTCAACGACTCACACAACTCCTAAATAACACAAACTGAGGATTCAATTGGCGGACCACGCAGTGCCCACTTAAGGTACCAACCAATGACTCACAACTTCCAAATAACACAAACTGAGGAGTCAATTGGCGGACCGAGCAGTGCTCACTCAAGGTACCAACCAACGACTCACACAACTTTAAACACAAAGACCACTACTTATATGGCCATAGCTCTAGACCATCATGTAATAGCATCAGGGCAAGACACGAATCTTTTTCCCCAAAAACATAACTTAATGAAATCATAAAATCCATATAATCACATTTTATTTCCTTAAGAAACTCGATTTCTCAACTTTTAACAAAACATAGTCGAAGCATGGCATAATTCTACCCAAAATAATTTCACAAGTTTCCCATACTTCATCACACAATCAGAATTCCTAGGAAACTCAACAATGACCTTTTCATATCTAATTTAAGGGGATTAAACATACAAATAATCCATAATTACACTTAACAAGGTACTTTAACTCAAAAATTCATAACTCACAACATACACACCCAATCTTCACCAAAATTTGCATAAAATTAAAAAATAACATCTAGATTCTAACGTATAAATTTCATGATTTTTCTCCTGGCCCATTATTCTCA
>JACYFF010031954.1:7299692-7311397 GCA_017589665.1 Selenicereus undatus | reverse complement strand
CCCACGGAACTCTTCTTAGGCCTACTGATGATCCAATCAAAGGAGATCAATGGGATGCGTGCAACAACATAGTGATAGCTTGGATTATGAACTCTGTGTCTGATTTAATTGTAGATTCAATCATGTATATTGAATCAGCTGCTGAGATCTGGAAGCAACTAGAGCGACGATTTGCTGTGAGTAATGGTTCAAGAAAATGCAAACTCAATGAGGATGTCTACAATCTGAAACAGAACAGTGCTCCTATCAACGAGTACTATACAAGAATGAGAGGAATTTGGGAACAAATGAGTGCTATGAATGATTTACCTCGAATTACAACTATGACTGATGGAATCACAAATTTCCTACAAGCATTGCATAAACAAATGAAGAGCAGAGGCTCTTCCAGTTTTTGAATGGACTTGATGAAACATATTCATCTCAAAGGAGTCAAATACTCTTGATGAGTCCATTGCCTTTAGTTGAATCAGTCTGCTCATTGATTCAACAAGAAGAACTGCAAAGACAAGTTCTGGATGATGTACAGTTTCAAGTTGAATCATCTGTTATGTTAAGTAAAAATGCTGAAGTAAGATGCACTGTGTGTGGAGTAAAAGGTTGTTTAAAGGACAAATGTTGGAAGGTTATTGGATATCCTAGGTGGCATCCAAAAAGGAAGAAGAACTCTCAAAGGAAATGAGGCATAAACAAGCAAGGATAGCTGAATTCAAACCTTGGAGGCAAGACTCATGGTTTAGGATTCAAGGCAACAAATCAAGCTAAGACAGTAGAGCAATTAGTTCCAAGGATTAACTACTCAACAAATTGAACAACTACTCAAATTGCTCCTAGCTTCAAGCAACTCAAGTTCAGTCAATCACTCAGAGGAGACTGATGAACAGATTAATTACAGCTTTGCAGGTACAACTATTTGTTTTCATGCTAAAAAAGAGGCCATAGACTGGGCCATTGATACGGATGCAATTGATCATATGACTTCTTTGCCTAAGCATTGCAAGAAATTACAAGTAACAATGCTAAATCCTGCATTAAGCTACCTAATGGAACTCAAATACCAATTACACATAATGAAAATGTACACTTCTGTAATGGTCTGGTTCTGAAGGAAACACTTGTGGTAGCAACTTTAAATACAGTCTATTGTCAGTATGCAAGCTATACAGAGATTACATATGCTTGTTCCAAGACTATGCAACAAGGGGAATTGGTGAATAAAGAGAGGGACTCTACTGTCTGGTAAACTCACCCTTGGAAAAAGTGTCTCAGCAGTTGGTACATGCAAATTGGTACTACACGAAATATTCACTAATTTTAGACAGTTTTGTTGATAATATTGCAAATAAACTGTTGGGTTTTTCTATTTAGCATAAGAGATTAGGACATGCTCCAGTGTCAAAATTGAGGTATGTTGCTGGTGTACCCAAACCTACTGATTGTCAAGAACTATGTTTGACATGTCCAATAGAAAAATTTGCAAAATTACCACATGATCTTAGTGAACATCATGCTGCTGAACCATTTGACTTAATACATATTTACATATGGGGTGCTTACAGAGTATTTGCTCATGGAAAGTTTAGATACTTTCTCACTATATTTGATGATCATACAAGAGCAACCTGGGCGTACCTACTGCAGTCAAAGTCACAAGCCTTTGCCATGATCTAAAAAATCTATGCTAATGCAAAGAATCACTTTAGAAAACAAATCAAAACTCTAAGGTCAGATAATGCCTTAGAATTTGACTCAAACCCTTGTCAAGCATGCTTTGCTTACCGCGGGATATCAAACCTCATGTGTTGATAGGCCTCAACAGAATGTTAGGGTTGAGAGAAAACACAAACACAAACACAAACACATTCTTGAAATGTCAAGAGCATTGAGGCTTTAGGCTACTCTACCTTTACATTTTTAGGGTGATTGTGTCCTAACTACTGTGTACATAATTAATAGGTTGCCCTTAAAGGTTCTTGGAAACAAAACTCCATATGAAATGCTATTACAGAAAACTCTTGATTATGACAATCTAAGAGTTTTTGATTGTTTAGTAATAGCTAGCAATCCAGCTAGAACACATGGCAAGGTGGCTCCCAGAGAAATGCCATGTTTGTTTTTGGGGTGTGCTAGTAATCAGAAGGGTTACAAGCTGATGAATTTACTCACCAAGCAGACCTTTGTCTCCTGAGATGTTAACTTCTATGAACATGTATCTCCCTATCAAAAGGGAAGTTATGACAAATACATGAAACCTATTCTTGAGGTAAAACCAAAGACCAACGATTTGCTGTATAGTGAGCATTTGGATGATATTTTGTAGCAAATGAGCAATCAGACTGAAAATGTCCCTACAATGGGAGACAGTGTTTCCCATTCCTTTGAAGACTCCACACCACAAGGTCTAATAACACCTACCACCACCATACTCTCACTAACTGGTAATGCTGAGCAAAGCCATAAAACTTAGCCTGTGAGAACAAGTGTTAGAGTGAAGAAAACTCCAACTTGGATGAGTGATTTTGTTGCCTAAGTTACAAAAACTCAGAATGCCTTTGCTCTTGAAATGACCAATACCAATACCTCAATTGCTAGTGCTGTGACAACTATTGCAGTCAGCCCTAACTACAAAGCCTGACTTGCTTCTATTGATAAATGTCATGATCCTACCTTATTTTCTGAAGCAATTCAAGAGCCCAAATGGTGTGCAACAATGAATTATGAGCTAAGGGCTTTAGAAGCTAAGTCAATAGTACTTGGGAATTGATAGCCCTACCCCCAGGAAAAAGAGTCATAGGGTGCAAGTGGGTGTATAGAACTAAATTCAATTCCGATGGGAGCTTAGATAAGTTCAAAGCAAAACTGGTTGCTATGGGATACAGACAAAAGTTTGGCACTGATTATTGGAAAACTTTTGCACCAATGGCAAAAATGACCACTGTGAGGGCATTGCTGGTGTGGCATCCATTAAGCATTGGAATCTCTATGAAATGCATGCCTTCTTACATGGTGATTTGAAGGATGAGGTTTATATGACATTACCTCCAGATTATGCAGGCATTGGCAAAGATATTCGCCTAGATTTAGTTTCCTCAAACAGGAGGAATATAGTTTGTAAGCTCTTAAAATCCCTTTATGGATTGGAGCAAGCCCCTAGACAGTGGTTTGAGAAACTGTCTACTGCATTGATTCAATTTGGATTTCATCAATCCAAGGCTTATTATACCCTGTTTACCAAGCACACTAACAAGGCCTATACTGCTGTGTTAGTATATGTAGATGATATGGTTGTTATAGTGAGTGATGATGTAGTCATAACAGAGTTCAAGTCCTATTTGAGTGCCAAGTTCCATATGAAACACCTTGACCAATTGAGTTACTTCTTCGGCCTGGAAGTCAACAGAACTAAGGATGGTACATTTTTATAGCAGAGGAAATATACTATGGATCTTGTAAAAGAAACCAAGATGGACAATTGTAGATCTCTCAAGGTCCCTTTGACACCAAACCTCAAGTTGTTTGTTGATTTAGGACAGCCCCTTAAAGATCCAAACAAGTTTAGGAGACTTATTGGCAAGCTGATATATCTGTCTATCACAAGACCTAATATCAGTTTTGCTGTGCAATTTCTAAGTCAGTTCATGAGTTGTCCTATGGATTCTCATATGCAAGAAGCCTTCCATGGCTTGAGATATTTAAAAGCAACATATGATTTATGAACATGGTATTTTGCTTGCTGCCAATTCTGATCTTCAGCCAAGAGCCTATTGCGACTCTGACTGAGGTAGCTGTCCTAACTCCAGAAAATCAGTCACAGGCTATGCTATTTTGTTAGGCCATTCTTTGATTTCCTAGAAATCAAAGAACCAAGGTGTTGTGGATTGTTCTACTGCTGAAAGAGAATACAGAGTTTTGGCCAAGACTTGTGAGCTCACTTGGTTGGCTGCCTTACTAAGAGACTTAGCTGTACAGCCTCTCTTACCAGTACATTTGTTTTGTGATAACCAGACTGCTCTCCATATTGTGAGAAACCCTGTATTTCATGAGAGAATGAAGTATATTGATGTTGATTGCCACTATGTTCGAGATCAGTTTAAAGCTGGTCAAATTCAGCCTTGTTATCTCAGCTCCAAGAATCAACTGGCAGATCTGTTTACCAAGGTGGTTTCTGCTACTCAGTATATTCATCTATTGAGCACGCTGGGAGTTGTTAGTTCTGCACAACTACCAGCTTGAGGGGGAGTGATGGAGTTATTGCAATGAATGCTGAAAATGAGGAATAAAACTAATTTCTGTTACTTGATATTTGTAGAAGATATTTGCCTATTGCAGATAATGATGTAAGCAGTTAGTTACTTAGCTAACTGTATAAAAGCATTTGCTGAATGATAATGCAGTGTGCTTCCATTTACAAGTCTGTTGCATTCTCTGTCTTTTCTTTCTCTACCTTCAAATTCTCTCACTAAATCTCAGAGATAGACTTCCATGGAAGGCCTCAAAATCATCATTTCATACTTTCATTGCAATTTAAAGTAACTATTTCTTTGCATGTTTTGTACATGAGGTTGAATGCAATTAACTATTTATTAGGACTGGCAATCATAAAAGATGTTTATTTCTATGCTTCTTTAGTATGGAGATCTTTCTCCTTCCAAAAAAACAAAAAAAAAGTATAGAGGTCTTTCATTAAAAAAAATTTCAGTCGCGACTGCTAGTTAGATCTTTCATTAAAATTTCTGCCAAATAAAAAAGGCAGTTGGCGTTATTCCTTATTTCTTGTTTGCACGCAACCATGCGCATGGGTGGGCAGTGTATTACGAGTCTAGGGGTGTAACTGAGTCGAACCTCTAGAAGTTGGACTTCGGCTCGGCTTTGTAAAGTTTTAGCTCAACTCGGATGCACATTGCTCAACTTGATATTATTTTCTTTGTTTGTTAATGTTTACAAGTTTCCAAAAACTAAGGCTACAATCTAAGTTAAATTTTAGATTTTTACATTGGATTCCAGAAATATGAATTGAATTAATACAATTTTGTTAATAATTTCTTACTTTCAACAAGTGTATGAGAAAATATAAAGCAATTCAGCTAAAACAAGATGAATCGAATTGAGGCTTGTTGGGTTCAAGCTCAACTTGGTCTGCTTCAAATAATCTCAAGCTTGGCTCAAACTCAGTAGAGCCAAACCTAAGTCGTCGGTAAGTTGGTTCGGTTCATTATAGTGCTAATTGCGACATGGCCTATGTTGGTTATTCACGTATGAATATGTTTGATAATTACAGTTCTCATTTTGTTGGGTAGGATTGAAGTTTCATTAAGATTGGGTAAAGCTAACAAGTTACTGGGGATTAGAGGTTTTTTCTTTTTCCCCAGGCATATGTAGCCTTAGGTATAATTTCGAGACTTTCTTGTATTGCTGAGGATGACGTGGGACGAGAACGGATTTACGCGATACACGTACGGAACGCCTGGTGATCTCTTCTTCGAACGCTGATCTTGCAAAAAGGGCACACCCGTGTGGAGATCTGGGGAACGCCTCTCTGACGGTAAAGTCAATGGGGATCCCAGTAAAACACAAAGCAGTAAAGAGATAATTTATGAATGAGAGAATATGACAGAAAGCGAACCCCTCTTCCGAGGTTGGTAGGGGAGTATTTATAGTTCCTATAGCCAGGGGCAAAATAGTAATTTTGCGCTGAAGGCTTTCCCAATAGGCCGCTGGACTGTTTGCTTTGTTGGGCTTCTGGCTAAGGACCCAAACGTCTCACAAGGACCAGATTTACCCGACTTGGACTGGCCCATGGTGGCACTTGTGGGGCCCACTCAGAAAATCATATTTTCCTGATCAAGTATTTATCATCATTATCTCAATTTAAATTGTCAGAAGTTTCCATATTTTGCTAATACATATAGAATATATTGATTGAATTCTAAACGTGTATTTGCTTGCAACCCTTCAACATCGATTATTAACAGTGGGGACAAATAATGCTTCAAAGATGTTACTTTTTTCCTGGACGAAGTGAAACCCTTTCTTTAAAACTAATAGAAAAGGGACTATTAGTACAACAACAGCAACACAACAACAACATTCAGTGTAGATCTTGCTTCTACGGATTTGGGGAGATCTAATGTAGGTAATCTTACCTCCACAGATATGACTGCCGGTGAAAATGCCAATTCCAATAGATCTATATAAAAAATTTTACGAAAAATATTTTAGAAGTTGAAACTTGTTTGATGGACAAAGGTAACAAAGATAAGATGTAATTACTTTAAATAACATTAGCCATAAAAGACAATAAAGAAGGGGTAAGAGTTGTAGGTATCTTAAGCAGCAAGTATCAACATAATACTAACATGGTCAAGAGCAGTCTACAACTTAAACAGTTGGGGGTGGGGAAGGAATAATGCAATTGCGATGCATGTACTATTGGCATACAACATGCGACAAGCACAAAGATTGCATAATAGCCAGTACAACATCGCATAATTCCTACCTTTCAGAAGCCAAATGAGTGCTAAGAAGTTAGCTGCCTAATGGTCTAAAACCTTAATCTTAGACCTCCACAAATTCCCATCCTCATGCATGTCCTCTGTAAGGTGAAAAATTTTCAAATCATGTCCATTCACCTTATCCCAACTTTTCTTAAGGTCGTCCTCTACCTCTTCTAAATTTTGGGACATAAATTATCCCACGGCTTCTCACAGGTGCTACCATGCTGCTCCTCTTTAAATAATCAATCCATCTAAGTCTGACTTCTCTCATCTTATCTTCTATGGCTGCCACTTTTATGTTGTTTCCAATCCCCTCATTTCTTAACTTATCCAGTCTCGTACGACTGCATATCCACCGAATCATCTTCATCTCTACTCTAACCTTTGGACTTGGGTCCATTTTACTGGTCAAGCCTAACATATTCTTCTTATCACACAACACTACTGACGCATTCTTCCATTTTCATCATACCATTTTAATACAATAGACAAATCCACATACTCTTTGCATGAAACTTCTCTAAACTAGAAGTTGTCGCAGATGTGGTGCGTTGACTCATCTAGCAACACCACAATCAATCTACCACCCCATACTCGGATTTGCCTCCCAATCGAGCCTCAAAGCCCCTAACCTCCAAAGGGTACTTGTGGCTCATGTGGCCTGTTACATTATGGTCCATGATCGTAGCATGGATACGTGGTTGGACGTTCATAGTTGAAAGAAACACCTTCCATAAACTCAAGGTATAAAGTACAAATTTATAATCATGGGTTATACCACATTGTACTATGCATGTACGTATGTTAATTTTTGATCACTTGCAATATTTTATAATTTTTTACTACTTCTACTTTTGTTATATTTTAGAATCGCGAAAGGAAACTACGAAAAACTTTTTTGAAGAGGCAATACTAGAGCCTGAACTTGAAAGAGTCGAAGTAGTAAGCCTCGGACTTTTCAATCAAGTAAGATCATATAACATTGTTTACTTGGCTTTTTCACCTGATTAACAGTTTGATCAAATTAGCTATGGACGAAGTTAAATGTTTTCGAATACTTACTTTGATATTTTAAGTTAAGGGGAGGAACTAAATCCAAAAGGTGAAATATAATTTACTTGCACGGGAACCCTAGGATTGAAGTGAAAGTGTTAGATGGGAGCAATTTAGCTGTGGTAGTGGTGCTCAATAGCGTTCCTAAAGGAACCTCCCAAGTTGTGTTTAGGGGAAGACCCTTAAAATTGCTCATTCCATCGTCTCTATACTTTGCCACAAAGGCATTCAGGTTGCCGTCGTAAGAAAGGATGAATACGAGAAGTTAAAGAAGAGCTTATCATCAAAGTGTGGCAGCAAACATAAGGCAAGTGGTTTTGGTAACATGCATTCATTAGTAACCCGTGAGATCGTCTGAATTAATTAACCAAACTTTATAGCAAATTGAACTATATTATTTAGAGTTTTGTTGAATTAGCTCTGTTAAATCTAAATCTAATGACTAATTAATGACTCTTTCTTTTTCTTTTTTATCTTACTCTCTTTGAAAATAAAATACGAAAAAGGAACAAACACAAATGTAGCTTGTTTACGAAGTTAAACATGCAATCAATCCATCTAACTTTACCGGATTTGACGATCTATACCACACTCTTGGAAGTATATATTCCAACAAGTTGTATTACATTTTGTTGGGTTTAATGACCCAAAATCAGTTCCGCAGATCCATCACGGGATTCAAGAAGTTTGGGCTACGGACCTTGGCGGTTAGGGTTTTGTCATCTTGATGGCTATGATTGCTCTCAGGGTTTTTTGCATCATTATACCTCTAAACCCTATATAAAGGACCTTGCGTAGGCTTTAATAATCATCCCGGAATCCCAAACCAATAAGAAATACTTATAGAGTATTTTGTTTCCACTATCTTAGATTTGTGAGAGAGGTTGAGAGTGTTTTGAGAGAGATTATAAGGGAGATTGTAATCTGGCTGCTTGATCGAATCACTCGTTGTGATTGTGATCGCATTGTACTCACTCCCTCATAGTAGATTGTTTGTGCTTGTCACCGTCCGTGGTTTTTCCGGCATTGGGTTTCCACGTAATTCTTGGGTGTTCTTGTTTTGTTCTTGTTATCTTTGTTTACTTCTGATTATCTGTTTCATCCTATCGCTTCCACAAATTAAAGTCGCTCAATTTCCTAACAATTTCCTAACAAGTGGTATCAGAGCCCTGGTTTAGGATGTCTTCAATCATGAAGGTCGATATTCAAAAGTTTGATGGGGATATTAGTTTTGATTTCTGAAAGGTGCAGATGAGAACGGTTCTCATCCAACATAGGTTGTGGAAGGTTCCTTCAGGACCTTATACGAAGCCCAGTACGATGACAAACGAACAATGGGTGGAGTAGCAAAATAAGAAGTGGGTTCTTTGACGGACGACAAATCTGAGGAACTGGAGCTGAAGGCACTTTCTGCCATACAGTTGTGCTTGGCACCATATGCCTTGCGAGAGGTGCTTGATAAGGCTAGAGGAACTCTACATGATGAAGAGTCTTGCCAACAAGATCCGATTGAAAGAAAGGTTATACACTTTCAGAATGGCAAAAGGTACTCCTGTTCAAAAACATCTAAATGATTTCAATTCGATTTTAGTTGACCTTGAAACTTTAGATGTGAAAATTGAGGATGATGATAAGGCTATTTTGTTAGTTGTGTCTCTACCCCCTTCATATAAACACTTTAAGGAGATCATGCTATATAGTAATTCTGATACTATATTGTTTGAAGATGTTAAGTCAAACTTATTGTTTAAAGAGAAGCTTGATCTTGATATTTATGCTGATTCTGCTGAGGGATTAATAGTAAGGGGTAAAACAACTAAAGAGGATAACGGTAATAGGAGTAAGAACCGTTCTAAGCCTAGAAATCCTCACGCTGGTAAGACCTGCAATTACTGCGGTAAATTGGGTCATATTGTTGCTAACTGTTGGCAACTGCAAAACAAGAGGGAGAAAGAAGAAGATAATTCTCATGAGCCTGGTGGAGCTTCGTTTGCTGAATTTGACTTTGATGGTGACGTTTTGTTTGCTACCTCTACTGAAAGGGGAAGTGATTCTGATTGGATTCTTAATTCTGAGTGTACCTCTCATATATATCCTCATAAGGATTGGTTTTCAACATATGATCCAGTTGACTCAACTGTTGTTCACATAGGCAATAATGACCAATGTAATATAACTGGAATCGATAGTGTTAAAATCAAGACCCATGATGGTGTTGTCAAGACTTTATCGAATGTTCGTTACATTGGTTTTTCCAGCATTGGGTTTCCACGTAATTCTTGGGTGTTCTTGTTTTGTTCTTGTTATCTTTGTTTTACTTCTGATTATCTGTTTCATCCTATCGCTTCCACAAATCAAAGTCGGTTAATTTCCTAACACATTTTGTAGCCACGTATATTTATCACATAAGTAAACTTTAATATGTATATGCTTATAATGTACATATAATACTACATATGTTCTTAAGAGTATCATATAGAAATTGGTAGGTTGGTTATTTTTTACTTTTATTGCATTTTAACCCTTTTCTTTTCCCCTGTTTTCCCTCCTTGTGTTTGCACCTAGAAATACAATTGGCTGCAAAGGAGGGTAATGCGTGCATGGTCCATAGCTAGAATAGTGCATGCCTTGATGGAAAACCAAAAAGTGTAGAGATAACCTGTGGACATTGACAAAGTATGCAAAGCTTCAGTTTGTTAAAGCATGAAAGTGAGTGTTGTTTTACATAAATAAAATGATAGAATATGAAAGTAAGTGAGCAAAAAAATCAAGTACCCAGTTCTCGATTCAAAACTGGTTTGGACTTGGCGGGAATTGACCCGGATCTAGACCCGGTTCCATAATTTAGGAACCAATTACAACCGGATCTGGCATAGGGTCTTGAAAATTTGGACCCGAACCCAATACCCGATCAGAATTTAAAGAATTTTGATGAAAATATGTAAAAAGTAAACCCTTGTTCTTCAAGTGATGTATCTTTTGCACCAAGACCCAACTCCTAGCTAACCCAATTTAGCCCTTTGTCTTTTTTACTTTCAATTTAGCCCAAACTTACTCTTTATGTATTTCAACCGCAATCGAGTTTTTTCTCCAAACTTTAACTCTTCTCCTCATGAGCCTTATTGCTTACTACATATTTGTTTTTGTATTATTTTGATAATTTCGCTCTCTTTCTCTCTCTATTTCAAGTGAATTAAAATAATTTTTCGGTTTCTCGTTCGTTTTATAGTCTTGATTTGTGGGCAACTAATTAACATTATCTCCAATTCTCTGAGTTTATTTTAAAGCACCTGAATCTTCTTTACTGCTTATTTTGTATTTAATTTAGCCTTATAATTTGGTTTTTAGGAATTTCGCTTTGGATATGAGTTCTCAACTTCTTTTAATCCCTCATTCTCGCTATTTTTTTAAGGGAAAAATAAAATTAAAAAAATTATTTAGGAATCGGACACTCGGAGTGGACCCGATCCCAACGGGGTCCGGAACTGGGTTCAAATTTTAGGACCTGGTTCTAATTCTTAAAATTCCAACGAGATATCCGGTCTCACTCACCCCTAAAAGTGGGTGTCGTCCATCATTAATAAAACTAAAGGGTTTGAACATTTATATAGGCTTATAAGTTACTCCACCCATCATTAATTGGTTTTGGGTTGGAACCTCATTTGAGTTTGTATGCATAACTTTTTTTTAAGGTACAATTGACATAAAAAAAATTAATATGATATCAGAACCTTTTTGAGTAAAAGCTCTAGAGTTCGAATCTCAACAGTCCCCCAAATTGATTTAGTGCGCAAGATAGGAGAAGCATTTGCATTATCCACACTTCAAGTCCAAACGACATTCACTTAAGGGGGCACATTAGAGTATAGATCTATTAATATACTTTCAATCATCAGTTTAAGCTTTTGGTTGAGATTGTTCTTGAACATGAATATCGCCCTCTCCGTACTCTTGCTTCTAGCTAATTAAGCCTTAATGTTGTTCAAACTTAATCCAATAACTTAACCTCAAGAGTGATAATGCATATCTTGTGTTATTAAGTCGAAATTGGTTTTGCATATTTCAATCCAAAAATGTAAATTTACATTATGTATACTAGTATAGACCCGTGCTTTGCACGGTGCATATTACAGTACAGATATATATAGTCAAAATAAT
>JACYFF010031954.1:7280399-7299292 GCA_017589665.1 Selenicereus undatus | reverse complement strand
AATGTTCATTGTATACAAAGTTAATATTGTAATTTAGAAAATGATACTTAAATTTATTGAAAAATATGAATAGATAGCACTTTTATGTATAACCATTGAAACTCAATAATTAAAGCAACGTATGATTATCAAATACGCGATATAAAGTATGACAGAGATTGTAGGTAGTCAAAATGAAACTAAAAATCATGTTAAATGATATGATAATTCGTTAATTTGTGGTGGCAGTGACGAAGAATTCACATTCTCTTCTTCTACCTACATTAAAAATTAAGTTCTTAGTAATAATTTGATTAGCAATGATATAATGAAGATTACAACTATATCTTGCGTACATGGTGTATCTAACGTCAGTGTTTCATAAGTAATACACCTCCGCCTTCCAACTTACTGGCGCAATAAGAGTGATAGACAATTCTACTTCATGGCATCGTCGATGCTCCATAACAAATACACATGGTTTATCCATACAATCATTTATAATCGCATATACTAATAGATGACCATACGGCTGTAGAGAATGTTATAATAAGATAGTAATAAAAAAAATAAAGCATCCAAAACGTGATTGGCACAACTTCAGTCTGGCCTAGATTTGAGTTTTCGGTGTTGGTCGTTCTTTGGATAACTGGATTCTCTATTCGGTTCATATATACGTTCAGATTCGGATTTTCATTCTAGGCCAGAGTCGAAGGGAGTTAGAGGTGAAGGGGTTAAGTTTAATTTCTCTCCTATTTGTTAAGTTCTCTGTTTGTATTTTGGTTATTCAAGTTGATTTTGCTTTGCATAATTTGCCCATAATTAAAGCTAATGGTGATGGATAGGGTAGTTTCTTCCTGATATTGATCTTCCAGTCTAGCGTGCTGAAATAATTGGTTATTAACTAACTAAACCTTGACAATTTAATTCAATCGTATCACATTTAGTTTTATAGCGATCTAATTTTATAACACTTCCCTAAAGATCAACACTCGTACTTGCTACAGCGATCAACCATACACTTGCGAAATTCAAAACATAAACATACAACTGAAAATGTATAATCAATAGTACCTAACAATGAATAAATTAGATAATTTTTTTAGACTATCATAATTTTCAAATTATTATAGAGAAATTAAGATATTATAACTGCGATCGAAAATATTTGCTAAACTTATTGTAGTATATTTCGATATATTAGAAATTTTAGTTGATAGTTTCTCACAATTTGCACCTGTCAATAATTGCTTCTTCTTAAAAAGTTATTAATTATTTTATTTAAAAAACTCAAAATATTGTATATGACATGGTTGCTATATGGAATATTGTAATATTTTATAAATAATTATTACCAATAAAAACCTATAATTTTTTTCACTTACTATATGGGTATAGAAATAATTGTTACAAATAAAAAAAATATAAAACTTCATCAACCTCTTAAAAGGAACATTTTCCGACCCTTAATTAATTGTCATTGTGCGAATTTTTGTTCATAAAAAAAAATAGTGATTTTATGAACTTTAATTCATGACCAATAAATATAAGAAGAAAAACACCTTATCCCGCATTAAGAATGTTTGGAAAGAAAATTCTTTTGTTTAGGTCTAGCTCTTCTATTAATTCATATATCTCTTTTATTTAATCTAAAAATAATATGCAAAGTGGCTAATTTCGGGTTTACCATTAAAATAAGAAAAGTGAAACTTTAATACTTTATTCCTTCCTTGGATCACTAAAATATTAATACCATCCATAAACTTCAGTACACATATTTCAGTGATTTAGAAAAAGTTATTAAAGTATATTTTGTTTTTAGTTAGTTAATAGATTCCACTATAAAAATGGGTCAAGAAATAATATACTTTTAATTATGATGGTAATTATTTTTATTGAAAATCTTATGGTTGTGATTATATAATCAAATAACCTAATGATATTATGATGATAATTATTTTTATTGATTTAGGAAAGGATATCAAGGTATATTTTGTTTTTAGGTAGTTAAAAGATTCTGTTGCCACAAAAAAAATCAAGATATTATATATTTTTAATTATGACGGTAATTATTTTATTAAAAATCCGACGGTTGTGATTATATAATCAAATAATCTAACGGTTCAAAATCTCAAATTTATGAGAAAATTCGAAAAAGCCACGTCATCACAACATTACTTTTATATATAGTATAGATGTGCGTTTTGATATAATAATGTGAGAGAACTTCATTTCCTTAAATGAGACTCAATGCAATGTAATAATTACGAAAGCCCATCATCTTTTCATTCTTTAAGGCGTAGAATTTTTTTCTGCAATAGGAAGCAATAAACTTACAACTTACAGCTGCTTACAATTCTTCATAATTCATGCGATAGATTGATGATTTGTGCAATTACAACAAACTGATCTAAAACTTTCATACTCTGCCAAGAAATTCACCAACACTACTCAGTTGTCAATAATTCCAACCTTCAAACACTGTGTGAGGAAATTGCACAGTACTGCCGGAGCAAAGCAAATGACAACAACGATCGAGCACAAAAGATGATGGCTAGCAACAGCTTCAAGTCATGATGGTACGAGGCACATAACAATCACAGAGACACAAAATTACGAATAGATCAGGAAATCTTTGGCCACAATTACAAGATAAACCATGAAATTAAGAAGAAATTAACTACCTTCAATCTGTGTTTTGATCTGACCACTCCTATCATCAATTGAGCACTGTTAAGAGTGCGAGAGTGTCAGGAGAGGGAGAGGGAGGGTTGTTCATCGGTCCCTGACTAGAGCAGATCGGACTAGCTTGGATCGAAGACTAGTACCCTGTTCGTCAAAATTAATTGTTCAAGTAGCAGATAGCGGTTCAGGTAGCGGATAGCGTTTCTAATTTAGCTATTAGCGGATAGCTGTTTAGAAGAACAGTTGAATAAAATATGTTTGGTAAATTTAGTTATTGGATTAGCTGATTAATGTAAATTGACATAAAAAGATATAGATAATTTCCAAAGGGTAATTTTTGGTAAAAAAAAATATGAAACGCTACTTTTGAATGTAAAACGTTAATATTATTAGCTTTTCAAAAACGATACTTAAAACGCTAAACGCTACTTGAAATGCTAGTCAAAACACTATGTTACCGAACACTAAAAATTACGTGATGAGTGTATTGATTTAGTCAAAACGCCAAACGCTACCCAAAACGCTGTTGCCGAACATGCCCTAATTAAGCACCATTTAGAAGACCAAAAATCAGACCAGTCCAAAGTCAGTTCGGACCGAAACCGGATCAGGCAAAACAAGACCGGACTGATTTTGGACTGTCCGAGACTAAAACGCAATGGGCCTGCCGCCAAAAAAAAAAACCGTCAATGTGTTTCAATTTGATCCAAGCCGATCCAAAAGAAGAAATACGGATCGTGGGCCGGATTGGTCTGAGCCGATCTTCAATCTGATCTAGTCACTGACCAAATAATGAATAGCCTGAGGGGCAGGTATGCTGAAAAGTTGTGTTTTGAAATGGTGGTGTTATTATATACCTGAAAGGAGAGTGAATGGTAGTTGAGACTTGAGATCATATTAAAACTTCAACGTGTTCAATTAATAATTTACCAACCTCCATTTTAATCATTTATTTCTTTATCTCCCCTTTTATAGCAAAAAATTCCAAAACTATAACTATCTTTACTTTAGAAGTTTTTATATTTTATTAATGCTAGCCAAATATTTAGAAAGTTTACTTTTATTATTTTTTTGGTAATGTTATCTTAAAAATACTAATTTTAATTTTTAAAATTTAAAGAGCTTTTAATTTGAAGAATTTTATTCACTTTTGTGAAACAAACTCGTTATTTTATCTTCAAGAGTTTATTTTAATTAAAGGAGGTTTTTTTAGTTTGCTTATAGATTGCTAAAAGTAATGTAAAAAAGAAAAATAACCTCAAGTTCAGAACATGGGTTCTACAAATTTGTGGTCAAATATTTGTTTTATTATTATTTAATTAAATTATCTAAATATTTATTCTCCTTAATTATGTTGTCTGACTATTATTTTCGTTGATCGAGAATTAGAATTGTAGATGACCAAAATTTATCTTTCTTAATTGTTGAAAAAAATCATTTTTTGAAAGAAGATATAAAATTAATTTCATAAACATTTGCAGACATATTACACATTACTTATTTTCATAACATAATTTATTTCATAAACCACGCATTGTTAAAGACCAACAATTACTATTCAGATATAAAAATTATGCATACAACTTTCTAATAATAATACAACTGCTTACATCTATCCTTATAACTTTTTACAGATTTTGTTACTTTTTTTTTACAAATTACAATCGCATTTTATCATTAAAAAAAAAATAGGGCCTAAGTATAGAGTTCTTTTTTATTCGGGATGGGGGTGTGGACTTTGATTTTTTGAATTTTGCCCAATACATGGCGACTTTTGGTTAAATGTCGATTTGCAAAAGTCTTGTACATGAGTTCCTTTTCGGTCTCTCCTTCCTTCAAATCTCCCAAATCCTTTTTCCTCAATCAAATTTAACAGATCTCTATTACATAATATCCCTGATACATGTTTTGGGCAAAAAGCTTTATGCGGTATATATTTATTGAACTAGTATTTTCGTTGTATTTTCTCCATTTTAAAAAGATAGTCTATGTTTTTCAAGGAGTCTCAGACAAAATCTTTTCTCATTGCTATATATTAGCATTATATTATGTGGATTTTTATTTTATTTTTTTGGGGACACAAAGGGTATGCTTTTTAATGTTGCCACTAAAAGATCATCTTCCCTAATATTCGTAAATTATTATGTACAACCGGGTGGACATCTCAATTGTCCACCCGGGCTCACTCAGCGGTTGTAATATGTTCTAACAGTGTTTTTTTTAAAAAAACAAGAGAGAAACTGCTCATTCTTCGATGGTCAAACATTTGAGTATTCAGTTTTTCAGAAAACATTGATGTATTACTGCTCAATGTAATTGATGAATCTTAGGTGTTTGATCGTTATGTTTTGATTTGAATTCGTTGTGGCTGCTGATTTCGTGTTGTTCGTTCATTTCGAATTAGTGTTCTGCGTGAATTGGCCTACTGCTATCTTCGTTTTGCCGAATCCTCTGTTTTCAGAGTGTTTGATCGGTTCATGTAGTTTTTAGCAACTATGTCATGGCTGGATTTGATCTTATCATCTCTGTTGACAATGAAGATTTATCAAACGCGCAGTGTTCGTCAAGTTTGTTGTTGTTTTTCGATCTCTGTTTTTTTTGTTCCTGTTTGAATATGCAAGTTTTCGTGTGTTTTTTAGTTGTTCTGAATTTTCAGCAGTTAATGTAGATCTTGGAGCATGTTTTGTTTGGTATAATTTTTGAATATACATGATTCTGTTTTAGAAAATTTCTCTGTAATATGAGACACATAGCTCATCATAATAAGTGTTGTGCTCACTATATCTATTCATCTGCTCACTAAGAGAAAACATTCAACTCACTACGGTTTCAACATGTACTGATGAACGATAGATTGTTTCTGTGCTTACTAAATGTTGAATTTTGTGGGGTAAATAATAGCTCACTATGATGAATCATGTGCTCACTATATGTATTTGTTTGCTCACTAACAAAAAACGTTTAGCTCATTATCATCAATATAGCTCACTGTGCGAAATACATGTAGCTCACTAGAATGAGTCATGTGCTCACTAAGCATAGTTCTTGGCTCACTGAAGATATATATTTAGCTCATGAATATTAGGAGTGATAATGTGATCATTAAATGTAATTTGCATAATGAATGACGTGGCTAATATCGATACTAATAGCTCACTGTAATTAGTATAGGCTATATAGCTCAATATGAAAAATATTTTCATCTGTACTTCAGAGCATTTATGGCTCATAAGAAAAAGCGTTTGGCTCACTATTTTCTAGCTTGTACTCACCAATTGTGGCATATGGCTCACCACAAAAATGATGTTACATTTGTAGATAATACTTCATTCTTCCAATCTGCATTACACGATTCTGTTGTTGATGTTGATGATAATGTTGGTGATGCTTCAAAAGGTAAAGAGGATATGTCTCTGATAACCCCGATGATTATATGAGGCATAGAAAATGAAGTGTACTATATGAGGCACAGTTTGGATATTGAAAAAGTGATTACCTGTAGGTGGTTGGATCGGAGGATATGTATTTGATAACCCCCATGATTATATCCTCAGGTGTTGTGGGTGAAGTCTCTGTTTTTGATCTATGGAAGGGGATTATATGCAATGTTAATACTATAGTACAAAAGACATAGCTCACTAAATTGAAGTAACGTCTTAGCAGAAAATAAGGTACATAATAGTCAACTCACCAAATTCAAGTCATGATTCACTATATTTGGCTAATGACTCACTAGAATATAAAGCACAGCTCAGTATAGCATGCATATGCATAGGTTATAACATACAACTCACTAGAATATAGATATGGCCAAGTGACCAAAATCAAGTTCTGACTCACTACACACAACTCATAGCTCACCAGCAAAAAGTCATGGCTCACTAAAATCAAGAGTTGGCTCATTACTGCATGAATCTGCTCAAGTCAGTAATACAAAGTAATGGCTCACTACAGGCAAGTCATAGCTCATCAACACGAAGCCATTGCTCACTAAAATCAAGTACTGGCTCAGTACAATATGAGTTACAGCTGACCACATCATGTATATGCTCAAGTCACAAACACAAAGTAATGGCTCACTAAACGGAAGTCATTGCTCACCAACATGAAGGCGTGGCTCACTAAACCCAAGGTCTGGCTCACTAGTGCAAGTGTATGCTCAAGTCACAAACACAAAGTAATGGCTCACTAAACAGAAGTCATAACTCACCAACATGAAGGCATGGCTCACTAAACCTAGGGTCTCGCTCACTAGTGCAAGTGTATGCTTAAGCCATTAAGAAAGAGCAATGGCTCACTAAATAGAAGTCATAGCTCACCAACATGAAGCCATGGCTCACTAAAATCAAGTTCTGGCTCACAAGTGCACGTATTTGCCCAACTCACTAATATAAAGTAATGGCTCACTAAACGGAAGTCATGGCTCACCAACAGGAAGCCATGGCTCACTAAAATCAAGTTCTGACTCACTAGTTCACGTATTTGCTCCAGTCACTAACACAAAGCAATGACTCACTAAACGGAAGTCATAGCTCACCAATATGAAGTCATGACTCACTAAAACGAAATATACAGGTTAATAACTTGTCGCTATTTATGCTGTTTGACTTAGTAATTTTAGGTTTCATTTTTGTAACATATCTTTCATAAGAGATTAGTGATTCATCATTTCCAGATCTCTTGGTGCTTGCTTCTGAATGTTGAGGTTCCATCTGAAAGCATTGCAGAAATGCGATTAGTAAAAACTTTGTTTGCTGAAAACCTAGAATGCGATTAGTAATGTTAGTGTGTTCGAACATGAAAATAAATCGCGTATGTTGGTAAAACTTACATCGAAGTGCTTCTTTCAACGTTTATGGAAGAAATTTTGGCTAGAATTGTTGTTGAAGTGCTGCAGAATTCGCGAAATGGAGTGAGAATATGTGGAGTTCGTGGAGAGAGAACAGAGGGAAGTTCGTGGGGTGAAACTTGAATTCGACGGTTGTGCGCCTTTGATGTTTTTGTTTTTTTATTTATAAAACAAGCGGTTTGCATGGATTACGTGGCAAAAATTTAGTGCATTGGTGGGGCCGGTTGTACAAATGAATTTGTACAACCGGGTGGACGGTATAGCTACTGCCTAATATTAGCAGGACTATAAATATATTTTTTTAACTAGAAAAGGTAACGATAAACAAATGCATAATCTAAAATCTTTGAGGGCCCTCCAAACCAAACGCAATTAATATCTTTGAGGGGCCCTTCAAACTCGATGCACTAAATCAAGTGTTTAGGTAAAACTGTCACCGAACTTTCTATATTGGTCAAGATTGCCACATAAATAACCATTGACCTACCCATGTCATCTACCTTCATTATTATAGTCAAAATTGCCACTTTTACTGGATATAGCAAGCAATTGTGGTTAAAAACAAGAAGGAAATTTTTTGTAGTGCGAAAATAAAGGAAAATTAAATTAAGAACATTTATTGCAATTCCCCCCCGCCCCCAAATCTATCGTCCCTCACCTCGCATACCCATTCTTTCCTGATTTTCTTCCCTCCAATTGTTCATAAACACAGAAAACCCTAGGAATCTGACACACGCAAAGAACTAAAGCAGAAGGCGACTATCGAGTTCGATTTGGTCAAAAGATTGCTATCGTTGATCAACTTCATCATCAGGTAAAAATTTGGGTCATTTAAATTTTAAAGAACCCCTGAAATTTGAGTTGTTTAAATTTTAAGGAAACCTTGAAATTGGGATGCTTGTGGTTTGTTGCTTCAATCTGTGGCATTTGCGTGTTGTGTTGAAGTCTTCCCACAACCAGAAAATCTCTTGCAATAAGAGAATTGGGGGCAACATCGAGATCGAATGACTTGGGCTTGTACCAATCGAACTAGCTTGTTCGACTTCCTATGTTCTATCCAATCTCAACCCAATCTTGAATTTGTGTTTTAAGATTGATTGAACCTTTTCGATTCTAGGATTTGGGCTTAAACCCTAGAACAGTGAACGCTTGGTGAAGAAGAGGAGAAATGAGAGAGAAAACAGTGTAAGACCAGTAAGTCTATGGTACATACCTATGTACCATAGAATTATACACACCTATATATAAAAGGATCTTATTAAATTGGGCCAAGATAAACACATTGCATTTGGGCGGCCCACAACACTAACATCTGAAGAGAAACACACGTGAAAGCTGAAGCAAGAAAATTCAGAGCAAGAAACACACAGCCAAATCTGCAAAAATCAATCACTGCATATTTGAATTTTGATCAAGACAATTTTGAGCAATATACATAATCCATCCTGAAAGTTAGCAATACGAATCAGCAAAATCAATGAATTTTTATGAACAAGTGGTAGCTGAAGCAGAGGAATTGCTAGGACTTCAAGGTATGTTCATAAAATTGCTCAAACAAACAATAATCTATCAATCTTCAATGCAAAGAATAACTATCTGGTGCAACTTTTAAAGTCAAGTATGGTTGCACATAAGATGTTTGAGAAAATTCCCCAAAGGTAGGATTGCAATAACAAAATCGTTGCACATAAGCTGACAAAGAACGTACACTGATTTAGGCAAAAGGTTCACTGCAGTGTACAAAAGTTTCACTGCAGTGTAGAAAGGTTTCACTGCATTTTTGGAAAGATACACAAAATAAATAAGAACGATTAACAGCATCAAATTCTACTATTCATAGGATAACTGTAATTAAATGAACGTAAAGATTACTGAAATTATTCTTATATTGTAGGTCCCCATAATCAAGATTCCAATGATCAAGAATATGGTTCCCAAGCGATAGGTATGTATGATTCATATTTTCAAAATTCAGTGTAATGTCATGTAGCCAGTGAATTGTAAAAGTAATGGTTGTAGAGCTCATGTAGTGATAGGTACGTATGATTTATACTTCTAAGAATATGGTGTTGTACACACAGTAACTCATGGTTGAAAGGAAGGTAGTCATGGATCTCATATATAATTATAGTAGCAAGCATTTTGTCAGTTATTATACCTTTAACCTGTTGCAGTGAATCTTTTGTTGATTTAAGTGAATCTTTTGTTGATGGCAGTGAATCTTTTGTTGATGCAACGCATTGTTGCATCAATTCTGTATTTCCTGATTCAGCCACTATCTATCCTCCAAACACATTGATAAGCATAATAGCTTCTGACACTATTGACTACTTAAATTGCAGTTCCTCAGCATCAAGAACCCATCAGACAAGAATATGTTGAGAATGATGAATTTGTGTTGATTGGACAAAGTGTCAAATCTGAGCAAGAAGCGTATGATTTATATAACACTTATGGTCTAAGAGTGGGGTTCAGCATTCGTAGGGATTCACAACGGACGAAAACTGATAGAAGTAGTATAACAACAAAGAGATATTGTTGTTCTAAACAAGGTGCAAAGAGAAATGGCGCCCAAAAAAATGAAGAACATATCGATAGAAGGTCATACAGCAAACGAGTAACCCGAGTCGGTTGCAAAGCAATGATTTAGTTTCCAGTAGATGGAAATGGTGTATGGACAGTTACGAGGCACGATAAGGTGCACAACCATCCTTTTTGTGATCTCACCAAACGACATCTTTTGAAATCACAACGAATAGTTACAGAAGAACACCATCATTTATTTTAACACAATTTAATATTTTGTGGATATTAGAGCTGTTTGCTGATTGTAAATGTGCATACTGCTATTGATTCTTATTTGGTGTCGGTGGATTGTAATGATATATCTTAATTTTGATCCCATGAATCTTTAATGCAATGCAGTGAATCTTTTCACAACTGTAGAGAACCTTTCCCCAAATGCAGTGAATCTTTTGTGCCAACAAGCAAAAAAATAAATTTCAACATATATTTATTAATGAAATTTGATAAGATCATTAAAAGAAGTTCAAAATAAATAACAGCCTAACATAAGAATTAGAGGATTGGAAGGTTAGGAGAGAAACAGGGGGAAACAAATGAAAAGATTGTGGGAAAAAGCTCTCCTAAGATTCGAACCTCACACCTATAGTTTAAAAGCCACATATTACACCTATTAGCCATCACAGCTCTTTGTAGTTTTGGGTGAAAATATTATTATAAATGTGTTACCTGATAGATGATAGTTGACGGTATGTACGATGCAATGTACATGCGGGTGTAAGGTAAATATTTCCGTGTAAGACATGAGAGAATTTCAATTGCACTCTTTTTTTTTTACTAGTTAAATTTAAAAGGAAAACCTTAGTAAACTTGCTGCAATTGATGGATTAGGCGACAAGGGATAATTTTGACTAAGATGGCGAAGTTTGATGACATGGGTAGGTAAATAGTTATTTATGTGGCAATTTTGACCAAAATAAAAAGTTCGATAATAATTTTACCTAAGCACTTGCACTAAATCCCTAGACTTTGGACTATCTAATACTTTTAGGTCATTGGTCATCTAATCATCCCCCCTATCAAGATTCTGGACACACAATCGATTCCCAAACCGATTCAACACTGATTCCAAAAATTGAGATCCGGTTGCTAGCGGACTCAAGTCCGATTCCCTTTGCAGCTATTTTGGACCCGCTACCTGGTCAAATTGCACAATGATGAAGATAATGAAGACCTGAATCGGACCCGTTCGCACCGATTCCAATGCTGGTTCCGAAAGTTGTGAACCGAGTTTGGAACTAGTTCCAAGTATGCACGACCCAAAGTGACCAGAACCATGACCAATTCATCAAAAAAATGACTGGATACTCAATGCTGCTTAGCCCTAATATTTAAATTGACACAATTCGCGAGGAATGTGGTATTTCTTACTATTAAGTATTAACTGCCTCCAAGAGCCAAGTCTTATCCTTAGTGAGAGATTTTTTTTTTTTTTTTTGGCCGTGCATCTTCTGAATTTAACTGACTTGCACGTAAAAAGGGCCAGATAATTTTAGCAAAATTCTACCATAATTGAATATTTTTTTTCAACTAAGGTAATTGAGAAATATGAGCCATTGATCTGGTTCAAATTAATCTGGAACAGTAGATGTGGCGATCTGTGTTCGGTAGAATAGGTTAACAAAAAAACAACACCAACTCCCCTCCCCCAATTCCAACACATAGTCCCACAGTCACGGACATCTCATGTCGGAAACTCCATACGCGGGTGGTCCGGATCTCCGTCATTGACCCCAACGCCACTGATGAAGAGACTGGACCATTTGGCCACCAGTGCATCACCAACTCGATGCCAAAGACAACACTGATGTCGATGGTAGTGTTAACCTCTATGTTCTAATCAAGAAGGCGATTAAAAGGAGCATATAGCCTACAATGACCCCAGACCCCGCGAAAGCGGGACCCACACTGGGAGGTTGTTGTTGTTGTTGTTGTTTATATAGCCTACAACGTCAGCGAGTGGCAGAGTAAGGAAGTTCGAGGGAAGTGAGCAGCCGAAATTCATGAGTCCATGACCCAAGTCTGCCACTACCTCTCTCTCCGCTTCTTGCTTTTCGTCTTCACTTTTGACCCTATTATTTGCTTGGTGTTCATCTCCAATTCTCCACCATTGGCCCCAAATTTGACGAATTGTGTAAATTTGAACCATTTAAATTAGGGAAGAAGTGAAACAATGGCCTTCATCAATTTTGTTGCACAGCAAGTAAATTGCAATTTTCTCTTCCTCTCTTGTTTTTGTTCTTCTTCCTCCCTCCAACCATGACTTTCTTGTGTGCAATCAAGACATAGCAATGGCGAATGGCAAATTGGCAATTGAGGAATTTTTTTTTTTGGAGGAAGGAGAGAGAATGTAGTGGGGAAGGAAACAACTGCAGATGGGTTTCGAGTCTTTTGACATGTTATGGCAAGTCACCGATTTCTAATTAAGGGTTTAAATTTTTAGGGAGAAAATCAAGGGCTAGAAACCATTTTAATTATGGTAATTGAAAAAAAATTTAATTATGAAAGAATCTTCCACAATTTTAACCCTAGGGCCAGCTTTTAGTTTTATGACAAAAGAAGTTTGTTAGCTTTCTGGCTAACTAATGCAAGAGTTTCAAGAGGGAGATAAATTGGAATTACGGTTGAGATTGTCGGTGGAAAAAATGGGCTATGTTACAAAAGGAGTTTTATTAGTTACCGTACGAGGTGCAGAAGTGTCAACTTTGTCCTCAAACAATGAGCACATAATTTCACTCCCAGCGCGCTAAAAAGCACAAAATTGAACCTCCCAAAATTAATATATCTTGTGAGTATATATGGGCGGATTTGAAATTTAGATATGAGTCACCATATTAAGTTTTACGTGAGATTGTTTTATATAAATCATATCATGAGACGAATGTTTTAATGATGACTGTTAATCACTATTTCAGATAAATAACAAATCATTTACAGACTGATAGTTTATTTAGAAATGATTGTTCTCATAGCCACACTAAATAAACTATTAGTCATCCATATATTTATCATAAGTTACTCTAAAACATATTAGTTAGTTCAACATTTCGAAATATCGCCATGAAAAAATTCAATAATAGTTTTATAAAACAGTCTTACTTAAAAATTTGTTCAGTGACCACCGAAAAGGGCCCGCCCTAATAATCTTTTGGCTTTGTTATGACCAAAAACAAGAACTGTGTAGTCTCGTATAAATGCCTTGCCTACCATGTGTCGCTTATGAAATAGCCCAAGAGTTAATACACTGCCTCAAATGGAAAAAAAGAAAAGTGGCTATAAATAGCATAAAAATCCTTCGAAATCAATGAGAATACAAGTAGTCCAAAATGCTACTGGCTAATAGATTGACTTGCTAGTCTCCAATAATGTACTTCAAATTTAAGAACTTCTTCCTCGACCTAATATTTTTTGTCTTGGATCTTTATTAAAGTCGAACTACTGTTAGTTCAATAAGGGGTATAACTATCGCATTACGTACTTTTTTCATTTACAAGACTCGAATCCAAGATCTTACTTAAGAGAAACTAGTAACAAATCACTTGATCCATCTTGCGATAGTTCTTCCCGATCTAATATCGTTGGTGCATCTAGATCTTTTTTTTGGGGGAGGGGATTTGCTATTGCTCGGTAATAGGTAGGGCCCGGGCCAGCAACGCTCCCAAGCGGCCTAATAACTCAATCAAACGGTCATATACAATACACTCGATTGCCAAGATCAGACAGGCATTTATCTCCAAGCTTGTGTTACATGTGCAATAGTGGCCAACAGTGAACAGTTTCCTTCTCCTCCATTGATCTTTCTTCTCGTCATTTATGACCAAATATACAGTTGGCTGGCACAAGATCAGATAGCCGATGAACAAGTACGAGAAAATAAATGAGCTAAGGGGATAAATTAGTTCAACTCGACACTAAGGACCCCATGATTTAAGGATTTTACTTTCTCTTTAGTTTATTGTCACTTTCTCAAACCGATCTATCTACTTATACAAATGCTGGTAGGAATAAAGTTGCCTACATCTGCATCCCCCAAACCCCGCGAAACCGAGGCCTATACTGAGAAGAGTTTTTGTCGTTGTTGTTGTCACTGATACGATTAGGTGGTGTTGATTTTGCATCAAAAATTTTCGTTTTAAACTAATATGGTATAATCACATCGATGAATCATGCCAATAATTTAGGATGTAAATTTAATTTGATACGAATATCAGAGGGTAAAAATTTATCTGAAAGGGTTACATATATATCAAAGATATGGACTCAACCCTTATTCCCGCAAAAATGAAACTCATACTGAGAGTCGTTATTACTATTGTGTTCTTGTAACATGACTTGCATCAGTCAAATTATATGTTGGTTGTTGAGAAAATAAATGAGAGTTGAATTTCTTAGCGTACTTAGGGACATATAACCTGACAGATAAATAAATTTGAAAGAAAAAATGCAGGTGAAATCTGCTGCGGCCCACTCACTGCCAATAATTGATGACTTGCCACATGGAATCTGAAATCGGAAGGGGAAGGCCTAAAGCTACCTAGCAAACTCGGTGGTAGATTACAACATCCTACTTAACTATCCCTCTTTAAAAAAAAATAAGAAGAGTCGCGTTCATATTTCATAAAATTTCTTAATTTTATAAGGAATAATTTTTGTGAGATGGAAGAAGTAATTTTTTAATAATAACAAGTTTATCAATTCAAATTTATACTACATCTACAATGGACACTATCTTATTTATACAACAAAAATTTTGGAGTGAAAATCTTCTTATAAGAGCATTGGTAGCGGCTGACACGCAAGGTAAGTGGTGGGGCCTAGGGATGGCAAAGAGTTGGGGAATACCCGTCCCCGCTGGGGCCCCGCCCCGAAGTGGGGGAAAATCCTCGTTACCGACGGGGACGGGGACGGGGACGGGGAGGAAAATTAATCCCCGCTCGGGGATGGGGACGGGGACATAGTTCAACCCGTCCCCGTCCCCATTTCCCCGCCGGGGATTTTGCCCCGTTCCCATCCCCGTCCGCAATTCCCCGATTGGGGAAAAATCCCCGCTTCCGCCCCCAATTTTAATTAAAATTACAAAAATAACTTTATTTTCAAAATTTTTAAATGAAACAACTAAGTTTATATATGTAATTTCTTTATAAAAATCCTAGGTATATATTGAATTTTGTATTCATGGCCGTAAAGAATTTAGAAGGTAGGGAAAAATCAGCGGGTAAAAATCCCCGTTGGGGCCCCGACGGGGATTAAATCCCCGTTGGGGATGGGGACGGGGGGGAATTTTTTCCCCGCAGCGGGGAACGGGGCGGGGACGGGGGGCGGGGATTCCAACGGGGACGGGGACGGGGAATATACTCCCCGTCCCCAACCCGCCCCGTTGCCATCCCTAGTGGGGCCCGCGTGTTTACTGCGTGCCAAACTTGCTCCCCTAGCGGCGTGGAAACGCGTGTGACACACGGGGCAACATGTCTGTGCGTGTCTCCTCGCGTGTCACTGTTCATATTTTTAAAATATTATTTTTTTGTTTTTTTAGATAAATATATAATTTTTAAATGATTTAAAAAAATAGGTTGTGTGTTATAAGATGGGTTTATGACAAATATTTTTATTTAATGATTAAAATTGAATTTCATATGTTGAAGAAGTGATTGAATGTAAGTTTCAAAATTGTAGAACTTTTGCTGATGTGGCATGCCAGAGTTTCAAAATCTGCAACTCCACTAGGAATGCTCTAAAAGACACATACATATAAAGGAGTCTCATATTAACCTAGAATTAAAAAATTGTGTTAAGTTAGGTAAAGCCATCAAATTTTCTTTTTAGACATTTTGCAACGACTAATCACTCATTTTGGATTGGTTTTTTAATTAATAAGTGAACAAAAGAAATAATAATTTCCTAAATTAATAATTCATTATTCCGTAATTATTAAAAGTCACCCTAAGTATATTTATTGTCTTCCGATGGTCCTGTTTGGCAATCATTTATTAGCCGTTAGCTGTTTCTATTGGCTATTTGCTATTAGCTGTTTGAATTAGTTATTTGCATTAGTTATTTGAATCAGCTGTTTTTGAAAAAAAAAAACGTTTGGTAAAATTAGCTATTTTTTAAAAGTTTGTTTGTTAAAATTCCGTTTATGTCCTTCTCAACATTACTTTTTAGTTAAACATGATTTTTAATTCATTGGCCCTTTTATTTTCTTTTCAAAAATAATTAAATTTGTGTCATATGTAAGAATTAATTCAATGTTTGGAACTTTAGTTTCATATTAATTCTACATATATTTGGTATTCATTATTTATCTTATTTCTTTTCAATTTATATGTATTCATGTGATACCTACACCTTACGACCTTATTTTATTATTCATTTAAGGATTTTTTTTGTTGTGAATTGAAATTTATATGATTTTTTATCTAATTTAATCTTTTCAAGGTCTTTTTCTTTGTTTTTCACAAATTAAAATTTGTCTAAACTTAAAATGATTTGATCTTCATTAAATCATATTAAAATAAACATAATATCAAATGCCACTACTAACTTGCATCAATCCAAAAAGTTACTCATCATCTTAGCTACTCATGGCATGTCTTGTAATTTTAAATGACTAGAATTATAATTTTTGATTTCACTAATGACATGTCTCTGGTAATTTTGATAAAGTGTTGGGCATTTTTGTCATTTATACAAACAGCCATTTACAAAAAACTACTCATCTTAACTTTTAGGCAATTGACTTTTTGGGCTAAAACAGCTATTACAAAAGTTGTTTATCAAACTTCAAATTGGCTTTTTTAATCAGGTCAAAACAGTTAAACCCCCCCCCCCCAAAAGCCATTTTGTATCAAAAAATCAATAAAAAAGCCAACAACCAAACACCCCCATATCTCTGAATTAATGGTACCTTATAAGACCTAATGGTAACTTAATGGCTATATATAGTTGGGGTATCGAACGGCTACGTACTTGCATGATCAGTGAGGGGTAGATAGAGACTTTGTATAAGGAGAGAGAGAGAGAGAGGGGTATGGCATCCACTCCTGGCGTTCTTACTCACTGGCCATGGGAGCCTCTTGGCAACTTCAAGGTCTTTTCTGTCTGACGCACGCACTGCATTTTTGTGTCATTTGCTTGAATAATGTGCATATGGGTATTCTTGTAGCATAGCACGTATATATTGTATAGTGCTTAGTGTAACTAGTAAGATTATTGTATATATAGCATTCTACAAGTTCTATCAACATTTGAGGTACATTTGAATTAATAATAAATCCTGCAGCCAAATCGACTACGCATTTGAATCTTTAGGGATTAGTCGGAGTAGCTGGTGAAAACATTGGATTAAATTAATTCGAATCGTAATTAACTTACAATATGTATATAAGATTATCTTATCTGAAAGAGTTACATGAAATATTAGTGCGCAGGGTCATCGTAGCTCGTTTCATTAACTTTAGTTTTTTTTATCATTTTTTTGGGGGGAAACCCTTCATTTTTGTTAACTCTAGCTATGCAATATTTTTAATTTTGTCTTTCACTTTCATGCATATGACAAACTAATGACCGATTACTTAATTTATATTTTGTGTTTAATGATTAAAGTATGTGCTAGTGGCACCTTGGGTAGTCCATGGCATATACTTATTTTTAGTAAAAGGGGAGAGAGATTTCAGCTATGCCTCCATATTCCCGTTGATGCTATGGAGGATGCTTCACAATCAGATCTGGATCTCTATCGCTCGTTATCGAACAGCCAAAGGCAACAATCTCATCGTTGATCGAAGCCTTGAATTTGAGCAAGTTGATAGGGAAAGAACCTGGTAAATTACTTGTATAACTCCCCTCTTTTTCCCTTTTGTTTAGTAATGTAGTTACTAGACATAGGGATTAGCAGTATCAACCTATGCCAAACTTACCGCCTGTTTCGGACAATGACAGTGACACTCACTAATTTGCCACATATATTTGACAAATTTATTGGAATAATTGAGGGCAAACTTGAGCTCACTCAAACTAGAAATAAAATAAGTCCCAACCAAATCATATCGCACAAAAGCTTCTGTAGTTCAAGTATGTCCTTATTGCAACTAGGGCTATTCATTGGTCCAAGGTCAAATAGGATCAGATCGGTCTAGACCAAAGACTGATTATGGTAGTTTTAGAGGATTAAAGGCCAGACCGGTTTGTAATCGGTCCAGACCAGGATCAAACGGAGCAAATCCGGACCAATCAGGATTGAATCCCAAAATTTGACCAACTACATGTGGCTGTTGATATGTTTGATTTGGGTTCTCTACATCAAAGGCCCACAAAAGTGGGCTAGTAGTTGTACATTTAACTTCAACTCGATCCATGGTCCCAGGATTGCAAATTCCATGACGAAAAGCCTAGCTAATTTTTTTCGGTACATGGTCCAGTGTGCGGTCCACCCAGTCCAAACATAGACGAGGCCGAAGACCGAACGAGCAAAAAGTCTGGACTGTGGGCCGCACCGAACTCACTCGGTCAGTCTAATCCAAGCCGTCTTCGGTCCAATCCAGTTCTAGACTGAAGAATGAACAACCTTAACTGCAACACATCCAAAGCCTATGCTTTTTAACTTATTATTGTTACTTATTATCAATATTAAGTGCTATTCAATTTCATTTAATGTTATATTCAGTTGTATCAATTCAACAATTTTTCAACAACATTCAAGAAATTTTTAGTACCGTTAAGTGCTATTCAACACCTATATATATATATATATATATATAAATATATATATATATATATATATATATATATATATATATAT